>JAJHUR010123555.1:0-49277 GCA_027495735.1 Lutjanus campechanus | reverse complement strand
AAGAGACAGGTGTGTATGTGTGTGTGTGTGTGTGTGTGTGTGTGTGTGTGTGTGTGTGTGTACTTACCAGGCAGTACCTGATCCAGGTAGATTGCCAACAGAAGGTAGAGGATGCAGTCCAGAACCAGCATGAGCAGGGGCACGTAAAGAGGATGGGGACCGTTGGCCAGGGAGGAAAACACAGCACCATCTCCCTGAGCCTCCAGGTAAACCACCTAACATATGTAACACACACTTAAAGATCAATTCCCTATGGTTAAATTTAATTAAAGAGACATAGGCAATACCAACAAAAGAAGCACACAAAAGTACTCTCAGCACATGTAACAGAGTACACACCACTGCTGAGCAGACGGTGGTGTGGGGGGAAGCAGTAGCTTGTTTGTGAAATAGATTGCTGGAAAGTTAATAAACAATAACCCTGTAATTTTCCCTTTTCAATTTAACTTGAATATAATCCTGTTCCTGACAATTTTCATGTCACTCATGCTTATCACATCTGTTTGCTGTTGGCGAGGTAGCTAGCCAGCTATACTCTGTCAGTACAGTCAATAACATAGACTGAAAGGTACAAAACCTCATTTTGACCTGCTCCTGTTTACCCTGTTAAAGTTACTGAAAGAAGCTGTCAATACAAACTCAATACTTCCTAAACTTCATTTCTTAAGAAGGGTTTTATTGTGAAATATTTGCAGGAATGTGTTGTGGAAAACGCTCATTCATTCCCCCTCATCCACTCTCATTCATTGGCTCTCAATATGTTGAACTCGAGAGCAGGTGAATCACATGCAACACTGGTAAAATTCGGTATTATCAGACTGATCCAGTATTTGGCTTAATATCAAACAGGTTTAAAAGTTTTGACATCCATCCAGCCCTAATACTTATCCATATATTGTTTAGAAACCTGGATGAACAATCTAACTAGTACCATCAAACTATTTTGTCAAAAATAAACATTTAAAACTTTCCTAAATATGTGTAGCAAAAACTAATTAAAAACAAAGTAAATGACAGGACAGAAAAGTTAGCAGGAGCAACAAGCCAGTACTAACTATTTTCATGGAGAAGTTTCTTGGCCAGTTATTAGGTATTTCAGTACATGCAGGACACAAAATTAGCACCAGCCACCATCCAAATGCTGGTAAAATATTCAAATGGCTGGTAGATTTGAACATTCACTTATCATTTGGTAAGTTGACAAAAAAGTTAATTTTGCACCCTGATTACAGGGCATATACTCAGGTGGGGCATAGTGTGGGAATGTGGGTAAGTGTGTGTGCGTTTGTCACCTGTGCAATCCCGATGGAGAAGGCGCTGGGAGAGAGCAGGCACAGAAGCCAGACCAGCGGCTGTGGGAAGTCCTTCATCAGCACGGTGAACAGCGACAGACAGCCAAACACCACCGTCAGCATGGAACCCACCGTGCTGGCAAACTTTGGCTTCTTAAATAACGGAGTCAGCATGAAGGAGAAAAAGATCTGTGAAACGAGAGAGAGAGAGAAAAGAGCCAGAGAAGACAGAGAGAGAGACAGGAGGATGGGAAGGAATCAGTATTTTCATGACTCTCACCATCATTGTTGTACTATGAGAGCACTGACAGATCAAACTAAACAGTGCTGCGTGACAAGACACCACTGGGATTAAATGGGAAGATACCAATGAAATCTAATCTAATGTGGGTGAAGTGACCCTTTAAACAAAGTCTACCGCAGCTCTACTCACTGATGAGATTCCATAGAGGAAGATGAGGAAGAAGATGACAAAGAAGTCACTGTTAGGGAACAGGGCCGTGTAGGTGGCAATAATGGACATCAAGATGGACATGGTGGTCACCAGAGCAGCATACAGGAGGCCCCATGATAACCTGTTGTGAAACATAAAAACCATACACACAATCACACACACAGAAACACAGCTCGTGCAGATTATTTTCTTTTTTTAAAGTATATATTTATTTGTAAGTCTCTGAAACTACAGTGACTGACGCCCTCTTCTCCCTCACCAAAAAGCGGTGTCGTAGAGTCCCATCATGGTCATGGTGTCTTTGAGACGATGTTCCTTCTCAGCTGCCACATTGACGATGAGGAAGGTGACGAAAGGCGTGAAGGCCAGGACCAGGTAGATTGAGATGAGGGCATGGGGAAATTTCTGCACCTCCACAGAGCCCGGCTGACCCATCATTACAACCTTTATGTCCATCTCACTCCTCACTGAACGCTTTGTCTGCATCTGTGCCCCACAAATGAACCAATAGATTATTTCATTGACTCTTTTTTCAATTAACTGATAATCATTCAGTCTAAACAAAGTGGAAAAATGGCCATTACATGTTTTGGGTCCAATTTAACATTTTTAAATTGCTTGTTATGTCTGGCCAACACTCCAAAAGCCAAAGATATTTGAGATGCAATGACATTAAACTAGGGAAAAGCAGAAAATCTCCAGATTTAAGACGCCAGGACCAACAAATTTTCTGTCAGACAACTGATATAATAACTGACCAACTTTCAGCTTGATATCAAATGCTACTTGAACTACCTTTTAAATGCCATTATCCTTATAGCTGCATAAACCAACATGCATAAGATGTTAAAAATATTATATTTACTGGATAAGGATTAAAAATGTTTCCTTTAACTAAAATCCACGACATTTTCTTTGTTGTATAACAAGTTATGCTGAGCAACACACACTGGATCTCTGTCTTTGTCTCACCTGGATGATGGCTGCATCGATCAGAGACTGGAGGCGGATGAAGCCGGAGTACCAGTAATTAGCTGCTCTGCAGTTCACCGAGCTGGTAAAACAGTTGGCTGGAGGAGAACAAGCACAGTGACAAACACTTTATATTGCAGCTCTGGTAGGTGATAATCTTGCTTGCATTTCTGTGACTCTCTTTACATTTAATTGAAAATAAAGACCCTTTTCTATGTTTTGTTGCTGTTCTGTCTCCCACAGCACACAACTTATTGCCACCCTGCAACTCAATGACTCCTGATTTGGACATTAATCCTTATAGATCCTGTCAGGAAGGATCAGAATCAGTGAAAGGCCACAGCCAGGATTTTCCACTGGAGAATATAGAGAATATCCACCATTGTCATGGTTGAGTCCTGCTGTTTGTGTTGCTTAAAGTTGAAAATCTGACCCAGCATGAGACCGTGTATGCTGTGGAGCTGCTTTCCTCCCTTTTAGTAAGGAGTGATAGCTATCCCTTCTATCAAATGCCTGATTGGTGGATTGCTGCAGTGATGGTTTCTTTCTGGCAGGTGCATCAACCTCTAAAGAAAACTCTGAAGCTGCTATTTCAAAAAAGGTCCTTCTAATTTGGTTACTGAGGGGACAGTTTTTCACTCAAAGACAGCCAGATTCAGTCATGATGGTTACAAACTTTTTCCTTTTCACAATAATGGTGGCTAAACTAATTTATTGTCAAGAAATTATAGGAAAAGCAACGTGTTTGTCAGCAAGTTAGCAAAGTGTCATTTGTATGCCACATCTAAGCAAAGAGATATTGACATATTTTGCACTATTTGTTAAGCGGATCATAAATACTGCAGGAACGAAGAGAACAAATGAATACCACAGCGAGCTGAAAAGGACAACAGACTCTTACTGTGCTTTAACACGCCTCCACACGCCATCATGGTAAACAGCTTCACCGTACTGATCCATGCAGGGGAAGGACGCTACCTCTTTTCCTCAAAGGCAGTTCGAGGGCTGGTTCAGAGCCAGCACCTAATCTCGAACCAGCCGTTCGCAGCCGAAGAACTGGCTCTCGGCCAGGAAAATTGATTTCAGAGCGGCACCAATACTTTTCTGGTCTAGAACCAAGACTTGCTTACGTCAGGGGCTGTAGTCAGGATTATTGTGAGCAACAAACTAAAACTTTGTGACCACAGATACGGCGTGAGATGACTACAGAAGGGTACGGGAACGGATAAACAAACTCAACAAATTGAAAAAGCAGCACAGGGACCAAGAAAAGGCCCTCTGGTGAAGCAGCAATGCAGCAAGCAGCAAGTCTTTATACCGAGGGTCTTGATGTAGGCAATGTGTAGTATATGCAAAGGCTAACAGTCTGTACGTCAATTATAATGCTTATGTGAAATGTTTTAAAAATCAGGTGTTGCTTCATCACCATGGAGAACAGTCTGTTTACAGTCTGTAAAGTGGTACAAAGCTACAAAATACAGGAAAAGGAAGTTTAATACACATATAAAAGGAGACAAATACAACACAATAAAATCAAAAAGTTGCACAAAAGTCACACTTTACCGAAAGATTCTGTGTAATCGCTGGGCAGGGGCAGCTGGTTGTACGGGAACCGTAGTCTGTAAGACGTGGCAGCGCTGTCCATGAACACCACACCGACATAGCTGGAAGGCTCATACAGGCTGGCGTTCTCCAGGTCCTCCTCACTGGCAAACATCTCCAAACGATCCTGCATATCTACAAACACAAGGGGAAGGAGAAAAGTGTCATAAACCAAACATATCTAGCCCCCTTTAACCTTCTAGTTTCCATTCCTCAGTCACTTTCCCCATCTGACACAGATCAACAGTTGTCAAGAACAACACAAGGGTGTCTTATACTGTGGGAGTGAATTTAAAGGATGAAATGGTTTCGAGCACTTACGCATCTCCTGGGCCACCTCTTCCATGATGTGGTTGGTGATGTTGGTGATTGGTGTGTAGCCCAAGCCCTTGAAGAAGTGGTCGTCACGCTCCAGCTCCATAGTGCTGATGCCTCCATAATAGACGTGAGGATTCAGGGTGCTGATGAGTATCAGGAGCCCCAACAGGAGCAAAGGTAGGATCAGTTCCTGTAAAGACAGACACAAGACACGTTGTTCATCACTGGAGTAAAATTCGATGCTAGGCTAATCCAATCACACACACTACTGAAATAAACGACTTTCTCATTTATCTTATGCTACTTCTCCAGTAGCACAGATTAGTCTGTGGCCCTGACAACCGCCAGTTCCACGTTAGATGGAATATGCAATATCTTCAACTTTTTTTGTGTTTGTCTGGCATCACCTCCCACATGGATTTGGTCACTACCCAAATCTTGTAACCACAGTGCTGTCATGAGACTGAACATGATCGACCGGTAAGTCAGGTTGGGCCTATGTTGTGGTGGCTGCCAGCTGTTTGTTAATGTTTGCAGAATTTATTTCTGAGCCAACGTTCGTTAGCGAGTTCTTTACATAAACATCAGTCCCTCCGCTGTTCTGGCCAACAAAGAACATCGGAGAAGGTCTCATTTTTTAAGTTACATTATAATCTATTCATATATTGGTAATACAAAAGTCACAATATGGTATTTTATCAATTCTTTGGACAATGATACAATATTTGCTGATATCACAAAGTCTGTCATGATACAATTACAATTTGATTCAATTCAGGAGCCTGTGAATTATACGAGATGTTATCACATGACCATTTAACACATTCAGTTATTTTATGACTGAACTCTGTCAGACATTTGTAGCACAGACACGTCATGGGAATTTCAAAATAAAGAACTTAAAGATGACAATACAGATCGATACTTTCACTTTGTATCGTTCATACTGGATCAGTGAACATTAAATTGACGTATTGATCCAGACTGATGTATCTTTACACCCCTAGTGATTAATGCATGTTCATTTTTTTTTGAATAGCTTTTTTTATTGCCAGTTTGCTTTTACGTAAAATCAATGCCGTTTTCACCTCCATGTTTATGTGAATGCACTCATGTCTACAATGGGAAATCCTGATTAACTGAGCTGGTAACCAGCTTTGTGTGACAGCTTATTCTTGATCGTCTTTGTTAGGTTTAGATAAGCCAGATCAGCAAAAGATACCCTGAGTATGTTGAACCTGCTTCGTAGTACAGGCCGCTGGTACTGGCTTCATCATAACGGTACAGCCTACAGCCATAGCCTGAAATAGACATGGGGAGCCAGGCCCACGTTATCAGTATTCTAGTCGCACATGCAGTGCAGTAAAACCAATGTGGCATAAGCTCATCAATAATAACGCACTGTATTTGTAAAGCATTTGTATGCCTACACAAATGAGCTACCTATCACCTGGTAGCATGTTTCCAAAGTCTCATTATACTGCCTGTGTTCAGAGGTTGTAACAGCTAGATCAGGGCGCACGAAAACTGACAAGAGCCATTCTTTCTCTCTTCCAATCCATAACAACAAGCCACAGCTTGACCTTGAGCAACGTGGTGAATTGAAACAATAAATTTGGAGCCAATGGCTTGTCAAGAGCTGATTTAGGAACTTGTCTGGCTTTAAAACAGCTTTAGACCAAGAAATATTTTAGGACTTGTGGTTGACGTAGTTCCACAGAGACAACTTAGTCAGGAGATTTGCTTCACTTGGGATTATCTGTATCCACAACAGAACTACAATCCCATTTAGCAAACACTTTGTCCTCCCAAATATCATAGATTGTCCTCACAAAAAAATGTGGGTTCTGTTTTCCAGTTTCCACGGAACACATCACAAACAGGATTAATCATTTTTGCAGTAACTCAGAATAAATGATTATCCTGAGCTTAAGCCAGTGACAAACAGCTGGTATCTCTGGTATGAAGCAAACAAGCTGTTTTATTCACACAGCAGCTCAGGAAAGACCTGGACTTCCCTAACTGCTGTTAAGGAAGCTGCAGGATGTCTCTCTGTGCTGAAAAGTTGATACACAGAGACATTAAAAATGCACCAGTGCAACTTAAAGCCAAATGAAAAATGCATGGTCCAACAAAGAAGAAATTGAAAGTGGGAAGAGGTACAAGCCATCTAGTTGATTTAATTCCAAAATGAAAAATTATATTGTATTTAAATTAAAGAGTACTTTAGAAAGGACAAATGGTTTAGGTGGTGTTTGTTTTTTTGTTGAATTGAAGCAGCCTTGGCTTGACAAAAAGACATTATAGGTCTTATTGACAAAGATGCAAGTATATTAAACGCTATCATTTAGAAATCATCTATATTAGGTTCTGCTTTTGCACAAGCCATTATCCACACACAAGAAACGTAGTTTCTTTTACATTTACTTTGTAAAATGTATGTTATTGCTTCATATTCCTAAGAAATTACTGACTTTGCTGCATGACAAGTGGGAGCAACTGTCAAACACAGCAACAGAACGACAGGCATACATACTCTCGATGAAGCTGAACACAGCAGCAACCAGCAGCAGCTCTACCCTGAACAGACTTAAATTAGTCTTCTGAAAACTAAAGCACCTGAAGACTCTGTTGCTTGGTCCTCCATTTGATGAGCAGATTCTTGTAGAGAAGACTTCTTGTTTGGTGCCAGACTCCAGCATCTCTTCTGTACGCGGGCTGCATACTTCCAGCATGCCTCATCTGGATGACGTATGGACGAGAAGTCGTCTCCCCAATGCTGGCCTCAGCTGCAAATAAAAAATAAAAGCCAGAGGAAATTAAAAACTTCCACTCTGGACATCAATTAGCATTTACAGTTGCATGATTTCGGATTTTGCCAATATGCTGATATTTTCCAACTCATTTTGGCTGATTGCCAGTGACAATATATGCACATATTTTTTCCACCTAATTGCAGAGAACATCAAGTCTCTGCTGTAGAGGAATTAACATATTATTATGTCTACTCTTATTGTGGTCGCCCACTGGCAGATGCAGACAAAAAATACAAAGCATTTCAAAATGTACGCATTCAGTGGGCAAATTAAGAAAACTACAGCTGACAGGTTTTTTTAGCTGGTCCCTATTTTTCTCTTTGTTTTTCACAAATTCATCGTAATGATGGGGATGACAGCTCTTAAGATGGGCACTTAAGTTTGTATCGTTGGGGGAATGTGATGTGGCTCCTCCTCACATTGGCCGATACTATCAGCTGTTTTAAACGCTTCAAAAACCTCCACACTGTAGACATTCTTACATCCCATGTGCATATTTGAAGCATCATCTTACAGGCCTGTCAAAATAACAATAATGAAAGGAGTAAAACCACTTGTATTCTGACAAACTGTTTGCTCACGGTCTCGGATTTAATCCATCCATAGACTTTACATACTGCATATGCATTGTCAAGGGCTTGGCCAGAAAATGAATGTTGCCATTTTTGACGGTATTGAATGAAAAAACAGTGAAACACTTACCACAATTGCTTCATAGTGTTCGAGCACTGTGAAAAATTCTAATGGCCATTTTTAATCCAGAAAATAATCACACATAAAACTAAAATGGCACTGATACATACTGGAATCACTTTAACTTGCATTTTCTTAAGACACAAATATTTTAGGATTTAGACGAGATTTTGGCATGACTGGACAAATGCAGGCTTCCAGTTGTTTGGCGATTCAATATACATCATGAAATGCATACTGAATATTAAGCTCCCACTGTAGAGAACAGTAAAGGGAGGAACACAATGGCACAAGTCTTCTTGTGTTAACATTCATATTTATGCCCACTTACAAAGGGCTAATTATAAAAAAAGCTGAGGCTAAGCGGATAATCAACACAATGGAACAGTAATCTTCGCTGATCGGGTTTGCACACAATGTGACATTTGGTGACAGGTCACCAAATATGGTGTATCAACTGTTAAACTAAGGCAGACAGATGATGAACAACATGGAATTTAAATCCCATGACACTGTTGTTACTGTTATTAGTTCTGATTATTTTTTGAAAATTAATCCTAAATATTATATGGTAATTTCAAACTTATAAAATTGAAACTTAAAATGTTTTATTTATGTATTTTTCATGACCTCTAAAGGCCTACCTGCAGGGCCTCCAGGGCCCACCAATGGGCCGCAGCCCACACTTTGGGAATCACTATGTTGGAGGATAATTCTTTGTTATTTTTGTTACCATCAACAACTTCTAATTAGTATTGTGTGCATATCAACAGTCAGATATATCTCCCTCCTGTACATTAGTGGGCTAGACAGCCTTTTCAAGTGACTCTTGAGGATATTCAATTCATCCTAATAATGGAAACTCACCACAATTAACTTATCGTCAGTGTTTATTCATCGCAATCCACGATAAAAGCATACATTGTCCAATACTTAATTGGCAAATTAATCTTTGATGAAAATAAACGTTAGCTGCTGGCCTAATATACACTATGTAGCTATAGAATTAGTTTAGAATTTATGCACAAGCTACAAATTAAAATACGTTCACCATTACGTCTTTTTCTACAGCTATAGATGCAGGATGGAGGAATTAATTATTCAGTGATCTTTGTAATATAGACACCCGAATAAACAAACATCCAATACATCCTGAAACACTGATGTACAGTGTTTCCTTTGCACCTGATGTTGCAGATGCAATGAATTCACTCCCTTCATTTGTACGTATGCCTAACACAGATAACTGGATGAAAAATCAACTTTCCAACTGACCACCTCGATTACCTTTATTGAGGAAGTGAGCGATATTTTTGTCTTCTTTTATCAGTGAGTCATACAGTGTTTCAGCGCAGTTCGAGCTGGTGTGATGCTGTGTTTCACCAGTGTTGACAACTGCTCTGTCAACATGCACGGACAGTGGCTTTGAGCTTGCATAACGCCAGTGAAACCTAACGTACCTGTGTCAGGTCAGGTGTCAGCATTTTGCTAGTTATCATGAATAGAGGTTAGCTAGCTGACGTTAGCCAATGAACTAACGCTAACCTGCTATGTGGTGTGTTGGCAAGGTTGATATTTCAGTATGCTAGCAAATTGTTCGTTTGAATCCGAGAAGCACTTGGCTGACTGGGAATCAGAACAAGTGGAGCTAACGTTGACTGAACACGCGTGGCTGAGCGCAAAACTAACAGCCAAAAATGAGACGTTTGTATCTTGGAGCTAACGCGCTGTAACGCTGTGGCAACCCGACTGAATACGCACAAGCAAACAAGCTAGCGAGCTACAGCAACACAGCCGATATCGTTTGGAAATTAGGCATACGCACTGAGAAAAGCAAACATTTAACATACTCACGTATGAAATACATTAAGACATATCTTTCCCCGACTTGTGAGTTATCAGCCTTGCATTACAGATGATGTTTCATATCAAGTAAAGCTCCCTCCAGCGAGCGCCTTGTTTCTTATGTCGCTACTTCCTGCTGTCAAATGCAGAGCCAACAAAATGTGACGTTAACCAATCAGATCTCGTCTCTATGTTAATGACAGCGGTTTGCACCAATCAGAATTCGACCAAGTGGCTTTCATTATCATATCATAAACATGGCATATCAATATATAAACTGAAAAAAAACATCACTTGTTTAAGGATTTATTAACTTGAATTAAAAACAATTCAGGATCAAGTGAATATAAACAACAGTGGTATATTACAATATGCAAATGAGTTCAATATTTTTTAATAAAATATCAGATGAAGTCTCCTTTGATTGGCTTGTTAAGTGTCTCATTGGCTGACCTGTTCAGTCATACTTTGTTCAAACCCACAGATGTTATATTCTAATCTAAATTATTGTGATCTCAACATCTCCAAAGATACCCAATATGCAATAATTTGAGGAAATGTGTGTAAAATAATGTATAAAACACTTAAATAATTTCCATTGGACTGAATACTGCAGGCATGAAAACATGTATTCTTGAATATTACACTAAAGCATCATATAGGTGTAACAAGCAGAATACAGAATACATCTGTGAAGCTGTCAAACAGTGTGAAACAAGATGATTTTAACAACCTTAAAGCAACATACAGGAGAAAACTGGTTGGGGTTCATTGACTGTCTATAAAGATGGCGACATGAAAAAAGTGAAGTCAACATATCTTGATCGCCCCCTGGTGGCTGGCTACCGTATAGGTCATAAACATCACCCCTTCCATGTTAGCAGATGAGACACTGGCCAAACTAAAAAAAACATAAAAAATCAAAGTGCACGTGCATATGTGTCGGAGTGACAATTTGACAGCAGCCTGACTTTTGAGTGACACCTGCCATTTGCAAACAACATGTGTCAGTGGAAAACCAGCGGCATACCACCATTGTAGACATCAGCACTGTAGTACAAGCGGCATATCATTATAGATACTGGCATATGCCACTTAACAAACGGCGTACCACTCAACACATAAGCATATGCAGCTGAAGTAGTGGTGGAACACAATCAGCAACTTTTTGATCTCGGTGCTCCTGCCCCATATGACATCACTGATGCAAACTGGAAACAGTGGGAAGAAGCAGGGATACAGTGTCCATCTTTATTTATGTCAATGTGTGAAACTGTCAAAGCAATGAGGTTAGAGAACATGTCTGTGTTGGTGTGTGTTGTGATATTCCTGTTCTCGATTTAAAGTTGGTGATGGTGGCGAGTGTTTGCTGGAAGCTTCTGGAATGTCTCTGAACTGGAGGAAGCCATGAAGTGGGGAGGGCACAGGGAGCTGTTCAACTACATTGGTCCTCATCAGCAGATCTGGTCCCAACACTGACCTAATATGCAGCCGACAGATGTGGGAAAGACAGGGAATGGAGTCTAGAAGGAGGAGAGGAAAAAGAAACGTAAGAGAGAATTAAAATTGCCATCATTCAAAGTTTACCTAAGATTAGTAAAACCATGTCTATGGTGTATATTTGTTACAGTACCAAAATTTGGACATGATTGCCAAGTCTTCTCTGTTCGTCTTGAATCCAGGATATATTTCAAAGAGGGGGACAGAGTCGACCAGTTTACAAACTCTAGCAGGTAATTCAACACCTCACTGTGTGCCTGTTCCAACCTAGAAAGCATTGGGGATAGAAGGAAATTGATCAAGCATAGCCATCTGATACTTGACCACAGATAAAAGAGTGAAAGAACACACTTACATATGGGGCTGAAGCAGCAAAGAAGGTTCCAATCCTGCCTTCAGAAGCAGAGGAAGCCAGGAGGCAGCAAAATGTACTTGGTATGGTGCCACACAGACAAGCTCCTTCAGTTCCTGCAGCTTTAATATAGTTTTCCCATGACGATGTGGCACAGAAATGTCCCTGGTCAAAGTCTCCGGTGGAGAGATCCATCTGTGCTCAAGTATCAGTTGCAGCAGGTCTGTTTTGTTAGTAGCCAAGGCATAAGTCCAGTCCTCCTCGCTAAAATGAGCTCCTGCAGCTACCAACAACTTCACTGATTCACTGAAAGAGATTTTAATTGCAATCAGGGACAAATCCATCTGTTTTATTTGGGTTGCGTTCTTGGAGTGTGTGTCTGTGAAGAGGTCAAATCTGCTTTCTTACAAACCTGTATGGTTTGTTGGATGAGAGAGACAAGGCGAAGGAGAGTGGTGATCGGAGGCCCAGGGTGTGTGTGCAGTCCTGGGCATCTGGGCTATAACCTTCCCTCAAGAGCATCTTGACGCTCTCGCTCTGATGCTTGTGGACAGCGACGTACAGTGGACTCACCATGCCATCACCGCGGTCACACACACGATCTGTAACAGCTATCAGCCTCCTGAGGACACTGGAGTAAAAAAATCACAGAGGGTTGAGGAAAAAAATATGGGTATATTTGCATAAAGCACACGGGAAGAAGGGTAAAATGTGCTTATAATTAGATTATTTCATGAAATGAATGAAGCAACAATGCTAGACATTCTCTGGTTCCAGGTACTCGAATGCTTTCCCTGTTTTATGTAAGTGTAAACGGAATATCTTTGGGTTTTCATGACTATATTTTCTGACATTTAATCAACAACACGATTAATTTAAAACAGCAATAATAATAATGAACTTCTCTAATCATTTTTTTTTGTTACTTTCCCAAATCAATTTTTTTTTTCAAATTGAAAAATCTGAGAAAATATGATCACTCCATTACAGATGAATATTAGGTCCAGGTATGAAGGAGAAAAAAAGGAGAAAGATTTTTGTAATTTGCATTTTGAGAATAAAGTCGACCTTTCAGCATCTGTACTGGGCCTAATTAAGAATAAATCACACGATGACTTCTTTTGAATTTTGAGAATTAAGTCGAAATGTTGAGAATTAAGTCGAAATACCATTTCAAGATTAAAGTCCACCACTAATACTGAAAGCTTGACTTTATTCTCAACATTTAAACTCTTCTGTACTCTACAATTCACAACTCATAGACAAATGAAATACATGGTGAGATATCATAGGTATAAATTGCTTTAAAAGGAACATTGTAAAAAGGTTAAGAATCACTGAGAGTCATCGAAAGACAAACTATGAGTCAGTACCCGATGTGGCCAAACTCCGCAGCAGCATGAATGGGAAGCTGAGGCCACTCATGACTGCAAGATGTGTTGGGATCTGCCCCGTGGTCCAGCAGGAAATCCACACATGCCTGGTGGCCCTCCTGAGAGGCAATCAGCAGCGGTGTGGCCAGATCAGCTGCCTGTGTGTTCACATGAGCACCTAAAGTGAAACCAGATCACCAGGTAATCAAACACAGGTAATCATGTATTTTATTTTACTTGAAGAGTGGTCTAAGAGAGGAGCGATAAGAAGTGCAGACACAGTAGGTACTGAAGAAATTAACTCTGGTGGAAAGTGACAGTCTCTGACCAACATTAAACTGGAACAAAGTTATCCTTCCAGCTATGAACATGCACATGGATAAATTAAGGTATAAAGAAAAACATCTATTTACCAGCATTTACAAGGATTTCCAGGCATTCCTGCTGTCCATACTGTGCAGCCAAAAAGAGAGGGGAGATCTTGTGATCATCTAGTGCCTCCAGGTCGCACACATTGACCAGTATGCACACAATTTCACTGTGACCCTTAGGGAATAAAAAAATGTGCATGTTACAAATTAGGATCCGTTTCACAGGGTTGTGTGTGTGTTTGTGAGTTCTGTTATTACCTTATAAACAGCTTGATGAAGGCAGGTCCAGCAGGATGCAGTATGTACCCTGTTGACCTCTGCACCTTTACTGACCAGCAGTTCTACAACATCCTTGTACCCGCCATCTACAGCTGTTGAAAAACAGTTAGACGCTGATAAATACTCCAGACAGAATAAAATAAAATGTTTAGAAAATTGTTATTTGTTCTGAGGTGCATACAGAGGTGAAAACTGTATAAAAGGTAACTGTATAAAAAGAAAGGCCAGTTTGATAATGTTTAAGTATTATACCTGCATACAAAGGACAGGATAAATCATTTGTTAGCTGGTTGATGTTGGCATCTGCTTTCAGGAGGAGTCGGACCACTGCCAGGTGTCCATGCTTCGCCGCCAGGTAACATGCAGATTCCCCCTCATGTGTCAAAGAGTTCACATAAGTACGACAGCCATGGGAGGAGCCTGCTGCTTGCAGCCAGAAAAAGAATGCATATTTGACAAGAGAAACTTGATAATGGTGATACATGGCAGCATGGGTGTCAGAAGTTTGTGTGCAATGCATTCTGGGACATGTAGGCACTGCTGCCCAGGCTTCGTAAGCAGGTAATTTGGCTTTCTTGGTCAATATAGCACCCGCTGAGGAATAGATTGCTTTAATTGACTATTTACCATCAAATGGACATCCACATAAAAAGTGGTTATTTTTCCATTAAAGTCATTTATCCAGGGACAAATCCAAACATTCCAGCTTCTGCAACGTGACAACTACACGCCTTTTGTATAATACCCTTTCTTACCGCCAGAAGCAGCAGACAAAATTTCCTGCACACACTCCCTACTGCCAGCAGCCGCCGCCTCGTGCAGGGCATTCCAGCCGCGGTTGTCTCGACAGTCCACACTGAAACCTCTCTTTATCAGCCTCCTCACCCGCCTCCTGCAGCCTGAGCGAGCTGCAGCAGCAACACTAGAGACGGTGTCTCTGTAGCACTCTGTGAAGTCCATGCCCTACATTAAAAAGAGTTAGACCCATTATTTATGTCATTATTTGTCTACCAGTTAGCTAAAATGTCATAACACCAATAGAGGACAAATCCTAATGGGATTTGAAACATCAAAATACAACTTCAATCACCAAGCTAAGTTCTTCTATTTTCTTTCTTTCTTTCTTTCTTTCTCATTGTAGAAATATAAACTCTTATGGCATACATTAATAAATCAAAAATGTATATTGGTTTTAACACAGTTAAAATGACATCACATTTAGCAGGTGCAGAAATATATGTCTAGACTGAAGCCAGTTCTGAAATGAAAGCCAAACTTCTTGTATAGATTCAAAATATGTTCCACAGTCTCAATATCCTGCACAGAATCCAGTTGTGATTCCAACTAAATCTTTAGTGTGACTTTCAATTTTTAAATGTCACTTCTTTGTCTTTAGGAAGGACTGGATAAGATAAATCTTTCTTCCTTTTTCCTTTCCTATTATCACTGTATTCTTGAGGAACACATTTCCTTCTTAGATGACTGGGGTAGTACTAAACTGATAAAACATTTCTAATAAACCTGCTACTTAAATTGATGTTTTCAACACAGGGTGTCCTAATTTCTGATACAATAACATATTGTGATTATTTTTACTAAACAGTGATTGTGATATGTGATACGATTAGTTAGAATGAAATCCTTTTGGCATCATAATTTTGATATTCACTTAAATAAAATAAAAAAAAAACAATTAAAATCATGATGTTGTGGAATTTGTTGGGGTCTGTATCTAACAAACATACTTTCTGACATCTAGAACTAGATTTGAGGGCCAGAGCTTCTCTGCAGCACTACAGCTCTTCATTATAACACTGTTTTGTCACGCATTTTTCCTATATCAAAAAATTGCAGGGTTCTTCGATTTGGATATTGCACTGCGATTTATTATAATAATTTTGCGATTAATTGTGCAGCCCTAGCTTGAGGGGAAGTGGACTGGCCTTTATCACTTTATTACATTTTCTAAGTGTGCAGTGATAATTAAAATTATCACAAAATATCCCCATAGTCTAAGAAATTACTCAACTCATCCATCCAAGTTCCTCAAAACAAGAATTTCTCATTACTCAGAATGTAATTGTTATTGCACAGGGATGCATTATGAGATGTAAAATTATACAAGTGTATAATATAAGCTAGTCCAATAGTTAAGACTTTGTTGATGAGCTCCCAAGCTAACGTTAACTGTAAACTACTAACGCTAGCTGTTACTACGACGACGAATCACGATATAGCGTTAACATTAGTCACATTTGCTATACTGTTAAAATGTCATAAGCTTTTACATAGCACTCCATACAATTCTTGTTAAAGACTTCACATTAAAATATTCTTTATAGTTTAAAAAAGTTAGTTAAATTTATTTACCAAAACAGTAGCATTACAGCCTGGATTGACATTTCACGAGTCGCTGCTTGATGACGTCACACCATAACATCCCGTCGCGTGCTGCTACACGGCAGCTCCAGTGCGATGGACTGGATTTAACATTAGCTGAAGTCAGAATTTCACCGTTTAATGACCAGTTTTAGCAGCAAATTAAGATCGTTTATAGCTTTTTGAAGAAATGCGAAGAAGAAAATTCAGGAACTTGAGGAAAATAAGCTAATCAACGCATTCAGCTGAATCTACTTTGAGGTAAATGTAAAAGCAGCGTTATAGCTTATTAGCAAGCTAAATTGTTTATTCAGCTACAGTTACTGCAGTTGTAGCAAAGACTTGAATTACATCTAAATATAATGTAGACCAAATGTGTACCATCTTGAATAGAGCTGCAACAGCCAATTGATTAATAAATAAATCGCCAACTATTTTGATTATTTTTTTAAAATAAAAATGTCCACATGTCTCTGATTTCAGTTCCTCAAATGTGAATGTTATCTGGCTTCTGTATTCCTTCTTATGACAGTAAACTGAATATCTTTGTGTTTTGGACATTAGAAATGTGAAGACATCACCTTGGTCTTCGGGAATCAGTGATCAACATTTATCACCAATTTCTGATATTTTACAGACTAAACTACAAATCAGTTAATAACAGATTAGAGAAAATAATCAGCAGATTAATCAATAGTCCTAATCTTTAAATTAAAAAATATCAATCAAAACATTCCCACATCATAGCTGTCAAATCCTTTATCGTGTCCTTGTGTTGTCCAGTCTTGTTCCAGAGCTTCTACTTAGGCTCTAGCCTGTCTCCTAACTTGCTCTTATTCCTAAGTTGTTTCCTACTTTGTGTCCTAGCTTTTCTCTAAGTAGGTTACAGTCCCTGTGGCTTCAGCAGCATCATGGTGGACATTGCTGTAAAGAACGAAGCTGCTTGGGTCTGTCACACTCAGGGACATGACTTGGCTGAAGTCCTGCATTCTGTTCATGTCAGTGACAAAGATGAGCATGAAGACGAGCTCAGTCAGCCTGAGGGAGACGAGACAAACTGGTAAACAGCTTTTAAACAACTAACTGTGAAAAACTGCAACATGTTGAATCGTGAATGTGAACACACTGGAAAAAAATAAGCTTGCTTTCTATTCATGTACATTCACATACAATTCCTGTGTTTGTCATTGGTCTGGCATAGAAATGCATGTTAACTGTGCGTGTAATGTTGACCAACTTCACCATTAACAGAAAGGGCATAGATGAATAAATGTGACATTTTTGGGTAAACAGCACCTTTAACACTAATCTTTCCCTCACAGGGGTGGCCCAGTGCTGTTGGAGCAGACAGAGGAAGGCTCTCCTTGTGTCCTGACGCTCAGCTGCAGCCCCTGCTCTGCTACTGCCATCAGCCGCCTGCTGGTCATCAGCGAGGCTCGAACCATGGAGGTGTACAGTCAGATGGGAGAATACTGTGGGACAGTACGCGGGGAGAGACATGATCGCATCCAACCAGACAGGTACACACACAGTTATCATCACCTGCTTTCAACTGTGCTGATCAGTTTAAAGTGCCTGTTATCATTACATGAATAGTTAGTTCAGACTGACTTTAAAGGAATAGTTTCCTTTTGTGAAGCGTCTTTGAGTGTCTTGAAAAGCGCTATACAAGTATAATGCATTATTATTATTATTATTATTATTATTATTATTATTATTATTATTATTATCATTTTAAGTAGGGTTGTATGAGGTACTTATCCATAGTCAGTGCAACTCACTTAAAGAATTCCAACTAAAAATATTTTTGAATATATATTATAACAACCAAAAGTGCATATAAAGCTAAAACACTAAAGCCAGGCATGTCCCATCACTCTCCACTGTCCAATGGTGAATACAAGCCAAAATGTTATTAAGATTAGTTTTTGAAACACCATTAATGGCGTTGACATTCATACATTTATTATTCATTTCTGATGGATCATTTTTAAATGAAGTCTTGAGTTTGATAAATGTCTGATGGGATGCTGAAGCGGTGTCTCCTCTCTTCTTTGCTCACAGTTCAGACAGAGGGCCTTTCTACAAGAAACAGCTGATCCTCGAGCATCCATCCTCAGCCTGTGAGGTGAAGGTGAGTTGCATTCAGGGAGAGTTCAGTCCAAACACAAAGAGCACAACTAGAGACCCTTGCTTCTTCTAAACTTCATTTGGGTTTTAACATCTTTTAATGACATTCACATTAAACTTAATGTTTTTAATCCAGTTATATTTGTATATGACTGCCTTGAGTTTAGTTTATTCATCTGGTTCTGTCTCCCTCTGGTTGGTCTCCTAGCTGCTCTCCCTGGCTGGTAGAAGCAGTGTTTTGGTGTGTCGAATCATCGTGGGCCTCCGGCAGCTGCAGCCCTGCCCGGCCCGCGGCCCTGGCATCGACATGCAGCAGGTGCAGTGTCTGGTGGAGGAGATGGGAACGAGCCTCTCACCAGGAGCCCAGAACCTCATGGACATGGTGCACTTCCAGCAGAAGGTGGGAGTAAAGGGGCAGTCACTTATTACCTTTAATGACCTCTGCTTAAAGTTAGTTAAAGTTAAATGACTATGATGCTGGTATATTACATGTTTTAACTCATTAGTTGGCACTCACTTGTATTTTACTTCACTGATCATTTCCCAAAGTGTGCCATAAGATTGCTAATTCACCTTAACGCAACCTTTGGGTTCATTTCATTTCACTTCACTATAAAAATAGACACATTTTCTTAGTGTTTATCCTCTGTATTTCAGTTTCTGACAGTGCATCTCATTAATGTCATGCTTTCTGGACGGTCTTGAAATGTTTAAAACCTACCTTGACAGACAGAAATTGGCAGCTTCATTCAGTTTCCATGGCACAGAAGTGGCAGCTACACAAAATAATGTCATCTGTGGGTATGTGTTTCTCTCCAGAACCAGACCAGCTCTCTGGGCGGCTTCCTGCCTCTCTTGATGGGCGGTGGAGTTTTCTCTGCCCTGGCTCAAGGAGCCAACATCTCCTCGGCAGCTGCCAGCAACCAGCCCCAGCCTGCAGACTCCAGGGTATCAGTATTATCTGTGCTGTTGAATGTGATGTCTTAGTGGCTGCTGAACATGAAGTCTATCATGAGTTGCACCTTAAAATAAGTTACCAAAGATGCTGAGAGACGATTCCGAATGACACTGATAATTTCACTTCTGAAAGAGACATAAAAACATGTGTCATTACATCTGTTGCTAAGCAACACACCTGTTGCGTGAGTTCAGACAATGTTTGCACATACTGCCCCTCAGATGGTTACAGAGAGTTTTGTTTTTGTGTCACTAGCCTCCTGTTGGCTCCATCGGGCCTGCAGATGAAGCTCCGCCAGCTCAGAACGGAGTGATGTCCAACGGCTCTTCCTCCGCCTCCCCAGACCTGCCGCTTTCTGGTGTCAACACTGAGAATATAAGTAAGGATCATCATTTGTGCGGACACATTTATCTGTGTTGAAATCAAAACTGGGATTATCTTTGATGTTATAGAAGTATAGAAAGAATTTCTTTTGTTGTGTGTTTGTCAGTATTTCATAAAGATTTTCTTTTATTCGTGCAATTGTTTGTCTCAGTTTTTCATGAAGACCAATCTGAATTGTTAAAAATAGATTTTGTCTGGACAGATTTTCAACATGAACTGACTTGCATGGACCAAATAGACATGGTCTGAATGTGCTTTAAAATGCGGCACAGGCCTGAAAGAGTTTTTAGAAGCACAAAAAAAATCTGTCTCTGCCCCCAGCAGACTGTCTAGCCGTTATTATCCATCTTGTGTGACCACAACACATTTAATAATGTAACTGACCACATTTTTTAGTTTTGAAACCCATCAGTCTTAGCAGCTGACCAGTTTACGATGTGGTCTCATATCTCCAGCGAGCGGTGAGAGCAGAGGCCCAGTGAGCCACGCCCAGCTGGCGGAGATGATGTCACACTTCCTGAAAGGGCAGGGACACGACCAGATGCTCAGCTCCGGCCCGGAGCTTCTGCCCATGCTCCAGAGCGTCTGCGGTCAGGTGACGAAGCTGAGACTAGACGATGCTGCAGCGGTGGCAGAGAAGGAAAAGGAAATGAGAAATGGCACATGGTGAGTGACGTTAGACAGTGTGTTTCAACAATTTTGTCCTTTTTAGGAGAAATGTTTGAGCTGATGATGAAAAGTTTGTGTATTTCATTGAAGTACAATTCAGTACAACTCCCCGCTGTTCCTCAGAGAAAATACACTGGAGATTTTGATGATTCTTCTGGTGTAATTAGTCAATGAAGTCACCAGAACTCCTTTTATATGTGTTTATCATCTGAACTCATCGCTCTACATCATCAAGTAGCTTGTTGATCTGTAATCAGATTAAGTAGCTCCACCTTGTGTCAAAAAGACGGTACTTCTTGGTTCCTGCAACAACCTCAGCTGACTAAGGCCACGAAACATGTAAGATAAAATTATTTCGAATTATAGATATAAAAATAATAATGCTTTATTGTTGTTATTAAGACAGTAATAATACTTGTAGGGCTACAACTAGATTTTTTTAGGCTCATTAATAATAAGTAGAATAAAATGATGAATTTTATAATGTGCAGATTTTTCCTAGATTTTAAATTGCTGTCTTACTACTATTTAACAGCTGAAACACACGGGGCACAGACGCAGCCCAACACGCCCACAGCGGAGTGGGTCCATTATAATTAAATGAAGCTGCTACACTGACCACAGAAACACACGCTCCTCATCTCTATTTTTACCCAGCTGGTCTTTTTTTTTCCCGCTATGCAGCCCTCCAACATGTAAAAACTACATAGGAGAGTGTAAAAACAAAATAAGTACCAAATGTTTAAAAATCATAGATGTTGTTATGTTGCAGATTAAAAATAAATCAATCAAATCGATGTGGATCCATGATCCTGTAGTTACAATAATCTAGTTAATGAGTTCAGCTCCATACAGCTTAGACTTCCTAACACAGTATAACCTGTGGAGTGGAGACGTGGGACGTCCTCGGCCATTATCGTCAGGTGGGGGTGGAGTCACAGAGACATACACGGCTAGAACGCAAACCACGCGCTACAAAGACAGACTCTGTTAGCAGGTAAAAATCCCCACTCTGCCCTCCGTGTTGCGTCCATGCACCACGTATTTTGACCATAATACTCATCGTGTTATTTGCTGCAGCATCACAAGCATTCCACATACAGCAAGTGAAATTGACGCGGGTCCATGCAACAAATTCTCCTTGACAGACAGTTTTATATCACGGTCAGACTGTAGGCTTTTGTACCTTTTCTGTAGCTTTTCCTCAGAAAATAATCTACTGTATAGATTTATATGTGCGTACATGGCTAAACAGAACATTCAGTCTGGTCATTTCTTAATTAAATGGAAAGTCCTTGTTCGATTTTTGATTGCTGTGTCTCAGTTTTTGCAGCCACACTGTCCCACTCTCACATTGTTGTTTCCATTGAGCACGCGGATGAAACAGAGTCTTTATTTTATTGGTCAATAGTTTTGGTTGTCCAGAGTTGCATTGTTTGCTGAAAGTGTCAGCTGACGCCTAAACATTTCCCACTGCTTCACGGTAGAATATTCCAGACTCCAAGATGTCTGAGTCTGGAGTGAAATTCCGCATTGTTCATCAGATTACATGGCAAGAAAAGTCACTGAAGCTTTCATGTTCTTGAAAAATCACTCTGTCTAGTGAGCTGCTGACAGCCTCAGCTACATAGAAGGGTCTGGA
This sequence comes from Lutjanus campechanus, assembly GCA_027495735.1. Classification (NCBI taxonomy): domain Eukaryota; kingdom Metazoa; phylum Chordata; class Actinopteri; order Lutjaniformes; family Lutjanidae; genus Lutjanus; species Lutjanus campechanus. Next base: position 27,248 of record JAJHUR010123555.1, on the reverse strand, counting down.
TTTGGTCAGCGGCTGTTAGGAGTTCAGGGACGAGGCTGATACGGAGACAATAGACTTCATTTATCAGCATCGTTGTGTGTGAATCCTCAACATGTTGGCAAACTCACCAAACCACGTTAAAGAAATGGAATTGTATAGCTACCACTGATGCAAAGGCCCAGTGTCTGTCAACTTAATTTCTAGCTGACATTATTTTCCCTCTACAATTGGATAATGTCTGTATGAGCTGGTGCTACAAACTGCGCTTTGATAAATGAGGTTCTTTGTCAGAGCAGAGCAGCACATGTGGGTTCAGAGAGAATGTCAGCTGAGTGTGACTGCACATCGAGGAGAGGACAGCAGCTCCGTGGTACGTCTTTACCACAACACACCAGTTACCACAGGGTAAAATATTTAGTTTAATTCTCTAAATTAAGGTCCGGAAAACAGGGGGGAAAGTAATATATTCTCTTAGAAGCTGGTGGACAAACAAATACTTAATTATAGTTAAGTTTGCTTGTTTTAAAGATGCTGATAGGAGATTTTTTTCTTGTAAGCTGGCTGTCCCTGAACCTGCCTATTTTATCTTTATTGTGAAGTTATTTCCTACATTTTGAATGCAGGAAGTTGTTGCTTTTAGTTGTGCAGCTGACCTGAAGATGGAGGGAGCAATAATGATCTAAAGAAGCAGGTTGCATTAGCAGTGGAGAAACTGTGAGAGAAACGTCTGTTTAAAACTCATACCTGTCTTGCAGTTGCATTGTAGGAAATTAAGACTGATGCATTGTATCTTTGTCTATGTCCTGCTACTGTATGTGCAAAAATTGGTCTCTGTGTTACTTCTAATGGTTCACCCGCCAAATTCTGACATTTACTAAATTTTGACTAATGATTCTTTAGGGGTAATTCTGGTATTTTTTAAGCTTGTGCCCTATTTTTACATATTTTAGGGTCTAAATGACTAAAAGGTACAAAAAGCTACAGCTGGGAGATGTGAAATGAAACAAAATTTACTTTAAAGAGAATGATATAACAGTTTCAGAAGATATATTCTGCCAAAAGAAGATCTGATGGCAGAATATGGCAGAACTGAATATAATATTGATAAGCGTGTTTTCATTTGTGTATAAACATCTGAAATTAAGAAATATTGTGTTTTGTTACATTAGATTGATCAGTTTATATCTACTGAGGGAGCAGGTCCTCTTCTACAGAGTCTGACATGTTGCACCATTATGTTTCTACAGTAGCCCAGAATGGACAAACCAAACACTGGCTCTAGAGAGGACCTTTCTTATTTTTTGTGAGTTTATAGCCACTGTAAAAAAGACCTAGACATTCAAAGTACCACCAGTATCACCAGCTGCTGTTTTATAACACAGGTGATTTCCACTTTAACGCCCTTTAATGAAAAGTTGCTGAGCAGACAAGCAGCAAAGATGAGAGGTGAGTGTTGATGGAGCTGTCAGAGCGGCAGCGTTGGCTCGAGGAGGACTTGAAGGTGGTTTGAAGACTCTTAAAGATCCTGGAGGGTAAAAAAGTAATGCTGAGAAAATGCAAAGAGAGGATGGAAAAAGAGAAAAGGGGAGATGTTTTGTTAAGCGCATTGGTTTTGAAAGTTTTCCTCTAGGTGGTTCGGATGAAACACACCCAAAGTCTGAGAGTGTCACAGAAAGAAATGTGCCTGAGTAAGATGGGCGCAGCAGGATTTTGAGGTTGGGGGAGGATGATGGTCAACATTGAGTGTGTGTGGGTGGTTTAGTTTTTGGTGTCTGTGTTTATATTTGAGGTTTGGTGTCTGATGTGGCTTCGTGTTTGTTCATGAATCAGACACAGCTCAGCTTTCTCTGTTCTCACCCCCGCCTGTCATTCCTCTGCACTTTAGATACGCCTCTCTCTTCTCATTTCAGTGCCTAATACAAAGTCAGTACAGTTATTATTACATTCAACATGAATCACAACCAGAATTGACAAGAAAATGCACCTGTTAGTGTCATTCTTGTTCAGACAAGGCTTTCTGTGCCTTTACGTACTCTGCAGGCACTTTGCTTAAACCAAATGTTACCACATTTCCCTCCACTCTGCAGGGAACTGGACTCAGCCATGGAGCGTCGTCTGGAGGAGATGGAGAGGAGGCTGAAGGAGCACGTGGACCGTCGCCTGGACGCTCTGGAGCAGAAGCTGGAGAGGGCCCTTCTGAGCGCCCTGCCGCAGTTAGCCCTCAACCAGGGAGCCTTGAGCAGCTCAGCGGGGGAAGCAGCACCTACTGGACCACAGGAGCAGACCGCCCCGACACCGGCCATGCACTGAGTTCAACACTGCTAAAAGACTAACACAACGACCTGGAAGCCTTTCTGCCCCTGATCCTTCTCTTACTGACCTTCGTGTCAGACGGGAGGCAGCACAGGGAGCAGACACTAACAGCGTGAGACAGAAAAGGCTAAAATGTGGACAAATTAAAAAAATAATAGTGACAATCTGATAAAGTATTAAATTGTCTTAAACTACAAGTTTCCAGCTGTCAAGGTTGCAGCCTCTGTAACGGTTTATTTATCTTTTATCTCTGGGAAAAAAGCTTATGAATGCAACCCTGTGAGACAGCTGTCCTGGATGTAAAACTGTCTCATCAGCTTCTGAACGTAATACAAGGAAACAAAATGTGTAACTGTAGAAATCCTATACATCACAAAAAAAAACATGTCCTGTGTCTGCAATGCATTCTGGGAAAGTTTGACCACATGAAAGAGTATCCAGACATACATCAGAAACTGTTTTTGAAACCATTTTAACAGCTTTAAATCATTGCAGTGATGTGATCTATCCAGGTTTTAACATGAGGAATAATTTACAGCAACACCAGCAGAACACTCATTTATTCACATTAAAAGGTGCATGAAAACACTCCAAGGTCCGTCCAGGTTTCATGATCCCAACCAACAGTTATTCTTACACTGTGTTACTGTAACTGCACTGACCTGTTCTTAAGTGTTTTGGTTCGTCAGGCCTTAACTGTTTGGTTTTACACTTGTGGAAAATCTTATATACTCCTGTTATAGGAGCGTATATAGAAGGTGTAACTGATTATAAAATGTTTTAATATGAGCCTGTAATATTTTAAATAATGTACATGTCTGTAACATAACGCTTTAATGCCAATGTAAACTATTAAAAGGACTGTGACAGTGATGGTTTTATTAACTGTACTGACGTAAATAGCAATAAAAAATATATTTATACAGATGAATGAACTCATTGAGTTTTTTAAATAACTTTTTTATGCTGTTAAAGCACTGCTTAAAAAAGAGAAGTGTGTGTGCAACAGGAATAAGGAGGGGGGATGAGATCTTTTATTTTTATTTAGCGTTTTGATAATAAAGTTGAAATGTTGAGAATTGAACGTTCATTATTACTGCCAGTCATAAAAAAAATAAATGTGGAGGCATTATTTAAAATTTTGCATCCTTAGAATAAAGTTGAAATGTCAAGAGTAAAGTTTGAATACCATTTTGTGAATAAGGTTGAAACGTTTTGATTTTATTCTCAAAATTTTGAGTACAAAACAAAAAAAAACATTTTCCTACCTTTCTATTTATGAAATCCTGAGAGGAAACAAGAGCAACAACATGATTATTGAGCAAGGCGTTCATTTTGCAAGAGCTCAGTGCCTTACTTTCCGAAATTCATAAGTTGTAGATCACGGAGACTCTTAAGAGAATAGGGGACATGACTGAAAATGACAAAAGATTGCATATTCTGTGCCGAAACACTGTTATAAAAGCATATAACCGTAAGGCACGTTTCATTAACTATGGCAACAATAACCAGCAGAAGATTTTGGCCTTTAGTTTGGTATCTTTGGGCTCCAGTGCTGCATTTTCTGTCAAAACATGACTCAGAAAATACTTTTAAGAATTGACAATGCTGATTTATGGATATTTTGCATGAACGACAACGGCAATTTGAGGAAAATGTTGCCCAAGAGTTTCCCGAAAGGTAAAATCAACTTAGCCGATGTTTCCCGCCAGGCCTTCCAGTAACGCTGACTCATAAATTGGTCAGAAATGAACCATCAAGGTCACTGAAAGTCCTCTCATGTGGAGAACTGCAGCAGTGAGTCCTGCACAGATGACATGTGGATCCTGCTGCGTGAAAGGCCTTGTTCCCAAAAAATAAAAAGAAACAGAGGATACGGTCGATGCCAAGGTACTACGCAGCGGACCAACTGACAGCTGTGAGCTGACTCATCAGAAACGAAATGGGTCACACATTACATAAGGAGGACACCAAATTATAAAATGATGTGCGGATGTTTTGTCAGCCATGTGGAGAACAGACACTGAGTCAGCAGAGGGGAGTTCTGGGAGAAAATCTGCTCTGTCAATCAGGATGAACTGGGTCACTGGTTCCATTCACTTCTCATCCAAGTGGGGTCGAAATGAATGAAGAACTCCCTGCTCGTCTTCTCCTGCTGCTACATGTCATCTATCTGCATTCAGTGAGGAAAAGATGTCATTCACATTTTAATGGTGAACCCAGTTCACCTCTCAGCCCACCTTTTTTTTTCTGCAGGCCTGGAATACACAGTACTTTTTTGAGGTACACTTACTTTACTTGAGTATTTGCATTTTATGCAACTTTATACTTCTACTCCACTACATCTCAGAGACAAATATTGTACTTTTTACTCCCCTACATTTGTCTGACAGCTTTAGATATTCAAGGATGAGGATATGAGGATTTTGAATTAAGGATTAAGGATGAAGTTTTCCTTTATGCAGTTAAATTATTCTCTTTCTTCTGTAGTTAAATAAACTGTTTGAAAACCTCCTTGGAATAGCTGGAAAATGCATCGTCACAATGCTGAAACTACCCAACAGTATATGGGTCCTACTTCAACTATGGTTAATTCTGGTCTGGGAAGTTTTAGAAAATCTAACACATTATTTAGAGAAATGTATTTATGTGTTTTATTTCTCCATCCTTTGTAGAAACACTTCCCGATAGTGGCTGTTCTGAAATTAATTAAGTAATATATAATTTTAAACACAGAACACAGAAGACAATCATTTGGTTTGGCTCCTTTGGTGACTTTTCGCACATGGGGAGTAGGATTTCCTCGGAAGAAGAAGAAGAAAGAAGAACATTGAGGATAACAATAGGGTCCTGGCAGCTAATAATAGTGAGAATATTTTGCCTTAGTTAAAATAGTAACACACTTACTAGTCACTAGCAGTAGCAGTAGATGCCCATTTAGCTTTGAATCTCTATGTGAGAAGACAAATGTCATTATCTTACATCAGCTGACCTCCTGTATGAACCCTCACAGAGAACACATTACTAACCTCACTGTGTTAACTGTGTCGAATGTTATGTAACACCTTCGCTCCGCTGGGCCTGCACACACACACACACACACACACACACACACACACACACACAGGGGCCAACAGATTGTGTCATACTGTGTTGAACTCAGTATGGCACAGAGGGAGGACACACCAGTCGCAGAGCAGAGAACAAGATGTTTGAGAGATGATGGAGTTATTTCTCAACTTGTTTTCTCGGTCTCCTTGTGAACAGAGCCTGGCTGCTGTGGTTGTGCTGGAGTTCAGTTTCTGCTCTATTTTTTTTTTATATTTTCATCTTTATTGAAGATGTGTCTAGTTCCCTCTGATTAATTGTTCTAAACTCAGTGTTCACTTATTTGGTTTCTATTTGAGGGTCTAGGAGCCAGTTTATACCTGGTTTATACCTGTTTATACCTGATCCAGTCTCAAGTAGAGAGCTCAGTTCACACCTGGCATTAAACTGTCTCCACATGCAACATATTTTAGGCCACATGGGGGCAGCACAACGAGCTGTACACAATATCCACAATATCCTTATGAAGTTGATAGCGTGAACATGATGAAGAACACTTGCTTATTTACACATCCAGCAGACGCAACATTAGCATTTATTTATAGTCATGTCTTTGACCACCTTGTGAATCTAAGTCCAGTTTCTGCTCTTCTGTTTGCTCTGTTTTGGTCTCCACCAACTCTGAGGAAATCATATGACTCTTGAGTTACTGAATGCTTCACTGTATTTACCAGCTAGTTGTAACTCAACTTGACAGAAGTTGTTTTTTCCCCCACTCACTTCAATATCCCATCACATCTAATTTAATATTAATTAATACATACTATTCTTAGCATCTGGTGATGAATAAATATTATACATTCCTAACAGTAAAAAAGAGATCAGCGATTTTAGGTTGCAACTGTGTCCATTTCAATTTCTGTTTTATGTCCAGTAACAAACCATTGATTGTATAAAATTGAAGCCAACACATCTTGAGCCCCCCTGGTGGCTGGCTGCAGTATTGGTCATCAACCCCGCCCCCTCCAGGTTGGGACATGGGCCAAACCAAACTCAATAAATTGATTTCTGTCATTTTAGGTAGTTCTTATCAGGTTGATGTTTGTTCAAGTGTACATTTTGCAGTGGGAGGAAGTGGAGATGTGTCGTCCATCTTTAGGTACAGTTTCTGTAAGACTGTAAGAAGAGTCTTGCTTGGGTGTTGGCATGTTGGCTTGCCTGTTGAAACATGCAAATTGAAGTATTAACTTTGGAGTTGAAAGTGTAGAAATTTGTGATGACGTGGGAACAGAAGACAACACTCCACAAAGAGGAGGGCTGCGAGATCTCATCATGTCTTCAAAAGCTAAGGAGATCCTAGACGGCTCCATGAGGAACCTCCACCTGCAACTTATAGACCTCATTACGGAAGAGTTTTTTTTGTTGTTCATAAAAAATATTCTGAAAATGTAAAAGTACAGAATATTCAAAGCTAATGCAAGAGTTATTACACCAACATCGCCAGTAAAGACACTTTTTAAAATAATTTTATTCCCTTTTTTTGAAAAATTGTCATCAAACACATACAGACAAAAATACTATTAAAAAAATATTCCATCAAGAACACACACAATGAGACAGAACTACGGTACCCTGCAGTAACCGCTTTGTAGCGAGAGATGGGGTTAGTAGAATAGAAAAAGTCTGTGAAGATGATGGAAAGTAAGTTGGGATTAGAAGAAAAATTCAAACTAATATCAGAAATATGATGCCAAGGTTGAAGCTTCAGTTCCCAGGGTAAAGATGAAGGTGTGTGTGAGGATAACACCATGGAAGAGTAGTAGTACTAATAATTACAAGTTCTTAAACACAGTAGGTGTGGCCCCAGACTCACACACACACACACACACCCCTAATGGTTGCTTGGTTTTTCAAAGTGTTCATAATTAGTTGAAAAACACTGAGAGCCAGCTCGGGATTGGTTGATGGTTTGGGTTGTTGAGTTGTTTGTTTGCTCATCAAGCGGAGACGTCAAGGCTCGATCTCCTCGGGGATGATGTTGAGGATGATGTCTTCGTTGCCTCGCCTCACCACCGTTCGCAGCGTCTCTTCCCGCTTTATGGCGGCGCTGACATCGCTGGCCGTGGTGATTCGCTCACCATTGATGCTGATGATGACATCACTCTCCTGCAGCCCAGCTCTGTCACCAGGAAAGAAATGGGAGGGTTGACAAATGTCAAAATGTTTGTGGTGTGTAGGGACTTTTTACAACATTACATTAATTGGCCATTAATTTTATTTTTTATGAAGCAACCACAACACATCTGCAGATTTTGCTTGATAAGGTTATGGATTAATATTGATTAACACTGTTAGGAAATCGGTGTTTTTGCAGTTGTTACCCCTTACCTGCTCTCTTTCTACAGAATAGATTGTTTGTCCGTGATTTCCAAAACATGTATGAGTGGTTTAGTGTACTACGGCCACTAGAGGTCGCTGCCTAAATATGGCCACTAGATGCCACTAAAAATGCTTTTTCTTTCTTTCCTTTTTCTCTTAGATCACGGTCAGCAGGACTTGTAGGTTTGAGATAAACGCACCGAAAACCTGTTTAAGATCGCAATAATATAATTTAATGTTTCTGTTTACTGTGCAATAATTCCTCTGAACACCAGGGGGGCTTATGATATGAACTAATAGAATTAGTTAATGCCATCAAACAGAGGTGACGGCAAGCAAGCAAACAGTTTTTGACTGTGCTTGGTCAACATTGTGGCTGTACCTTTTGCCTCCTAAATGACTTCAGTTATTTAAATGAAAAAAGGCCACATGTAGACCACAATAAAGAATCATGGGACACATTTGGGATTGTGAATTTGATGCAGATCTGGTTCCAAACATAGATGAATAATTTTTCAATATTTCCCTTTAATAAATAGCACATTTAGAGGCTACTGCAGCCTGGTCAGAGGTATTTGCTCTCTGAGTGATTTCTAACCGTTCAGTGTTTCACCGTATTCAGTTAGCACTCGAGGTGAACCCTCTTTTTGTTCCTCAAATGGAGAGGCTCCACTTCCAGAGCAAAGAAAAATCTGCCTAACTATGACTGAAGCGGTTTGTCCTCCCTGCCAGAGGGATTTGGACAGTCTGGGTGGGAAACATTCATGATTCTGCCTTCGCTGCCAGCTTTCAGCCCAGTTCCAAAAGCAAAACAGCAGCTTTAAAACCAGAAGTGAACTTTCCACATCCTGCAGTCTTCACACAGTTCAGATCTAATAAATGTCCTTTCAGCAACATCAGATCCTCATCCTGACTCCAGCCTCAGTCCTACTGTACATAAACCCACCAGACAACAAGAAAACAAACTCTGACTGCTATGTTTTCAGGTGGAACACTGTGGTTTGCTTTTCATGTGGATACCAACAATTTTTCAAAAATATATTCTGCAGGAGTGAGTCTGGAACCAACTAGCATGCATCTCTTCATCTATTTTTTCCATGAAAATCAAACTCAGTGCGGATAATGCAGAATTACATATTCTAAATTATAAGCGTGGCTGTGAAAATACAGCCTGTTGATTTGACACACAGATAATGTGTGAATATGAAGTGAAGCAAGAGACACTCACGTCTCAGCTGGAGTTCGGCTGATGACCTCAATGACATACGCCCCGGAGGTGACATCTGGGAAGTCTGACTGCCTCTCCTTCAGCTCCTTAGCCAGCCTGAGGGGAGAGAAGAAGAGAAAAACAGCCAAAACATGAGGTTTTGTACTAAATGTCTGTAACACATCAGTTTGATTTTAATTCAACTTGAGAGGATGATGCATTGTGACTCATTTTAAATTCAAACATGTAAAGTTTTGCTCCGATTAATTGTGACACTCAAAGCTTCAAGCTTTGAAAAGCTGCAACCTCAGCAGTCTGATTCTGATGAAGAATGTGCTGCTGATTGAAAGGCCAGACGCATCACTGAGTCACCAGGTACTTATTTATTCAAGTTATTCCGGCTTAACAGATTCCTCTGGACGCTGGCTAACAAGATCCAGGTGCACAAAGAAGCTAAAATTATGGTTTCAGCGCATTTCAGTTTACAGTGAAAACATTATTTTTTAATGCTGCGTTTTCAGTCAGATCAAGAAGACAAACTAACATGAACATCATAAAAAGTAGTAGCTATCTTCAGTTTGAATTCTTTTCTTTTTCTTCTCTTATTCTGAGTCATAAACACGGATGGAAGACTTTCTCAAGTGTTGGGAGGGAAGAGAGTGGTAAAAAAAAACCATGTTGCTCAGCCATGCGCTCATTTATTGATGCAACAGACCTCAGCACAATAATATTATTCCTCAGTAACAGTTAAAAACATGTTAATCAAGTCTCACTGCTAAACGGATAGCTTTAATAATGTCTTCACCTCTGCCATTATAATCTGCTTTATTTGAGCAGCTGTTGGCTGAAGCAGTCAGAAGTCAACCTCTCATTTTTGGCTACTATTAAACAAGATTAGTGTCGTGATGTAACTTCAGCAAACAAAATTGCACATTATGAACCCTCCCCAACGGTCATGACGGTGACCTTGGAGGCTAAAATCAGGAGTGATGAAATAAACCAGACACTCATTTTTTAGTTTTCCAAAATTATCCTGTGAGCTTGAGAAAACAAAAGTTATTTTCTTGTGAATTATCTCATTATGTTGAAAAACTGCCTTTTGCTTTTTCAAGATAACAAGATAAAACTCATTATAAACTCATTGTCTCGAGATGACACCATCAAAAAAATATTGCAATCACAACTTCCATACATACGGTTGTTTTCTGCATAAACTGCTTTTAAAACTCTTCTTGCTGGTACATTCATTGATATTGACTGGACAAAAGCCAATGCATTCATGAGGTAGTGTCATCAAACAGATCAAGAAAAGTAAGATGTAAAATTGTGGCATTTTTTGCATCAAAAAGTTTGCTGCTCTCAAGTTTCGGAAGGTCCTTAAGTGCATAAGCAGTGAAAGTTTTCAGTGCTTTCTAAGCTTGTAACTGCAAATCTGACAAAAAATAAAGCTGGCAAAACGTTCACTGTAACGGATTACCCTAGCCACAAATTTCTCCTTGTTTATTCTCCTGTGCAGTGAAAACCTGACTGCCAGGAGGGCAGGAAAATCTATGAAGTGACTGTAAGCTTTGGGAAAATAGTCATTAGTATTGTAACATATGGTGGACGAATGGGCTAAACCCCATTGGTGTGTTTAAAATTAATAAGCTGCCATAAAATCAAGCTTGTTTTGGTGTTTCGGGGTGTTTCCTAGAGTGAGCCACTCTGGAGGAGCAGCCTGGGCGTTACTCTGACCTGTAGGCTGTGGACCTGGCCTGGATTGACTTACATTCCTCTTTACACGCATCATTTGACAGCCGATAAAACTGAGGTCATAAATTCGATACGATCACCACCCTTGTTACGTATGAAAGTCAGGGATCTGGGGAGATAAACCAGTCATCTCAGTGAATTTATTTTTACAGTCACACAGTCTGATTTCACAGAAATACAAAAATGATTGTCATTTTCTATCACTACATATATGAAAAATAGGTATTTATAGATATAATCAATATTTTATCAAAGTAAAGTAACTGAAAACCTGACCAAACCCTTAACCAACACATCTTTCCAAAATCCCTAATGTTAACCACAAAAACCTCACTGATGTTCCAGCAGTTACATTATCATTTGATGAAAATACAAAATCATCAGTCATCATCAGTCCTGGGAACTTACGTTGGAGTGAGACTCATCATTCTGACGCCGATGTATTTCTTCTTCTGGACTGTTTTACCTGGAGAACATAAAGACATATGTTACCTCACATACTCGTTACCTCAGTTTGTTCATGTAAGGATTGTCACCTTCTTTTAATCTATTTATCTTTTCATAAATCAAAAAGTTCTCAGGAAAGCATAGAAAAACATCTTCCACCCTTGACAGGCAGCTTTGGATTTCAGATAAATTGTGAAATTTGGCATTTTTGAGTCAATGTGAGGTCCATGTCCTGTAAATGCCTGACTTCAAATCGACAACATTAATTTCTCTGACATGAAAATGCAATCATGAGCTGCATGTCTGCTAAGACAGGCCCAATTATAGTATTATGAAATCATCTGGAATCATTTACACAGATGTTTACAACACCTACAGGTAGAAACCTCTAAACTGTGTAATGGTGGAGGGAAAACAGACACAAATAAAAGCACATGCTTTTAATATATTTTTGGATCAGCAGGGGGGATTCGATTTATGACTGAAGCAGGCCACATTTTTACTGCTAACAGGCTGTAGTTTTTATTTTTTATTTCTCATTTCTGTGTCATGACAAATATTCAGCCCATTAAAGCACAAAACACCATCACTGCACTGCTATTAAACATCCAAAATACATAAAAGACATCTTCAAATAATGTTTATGTAAAAAATAACTTCCTCTCCCAGGCTTTCTCTCTGGGTAACTGGCTAATTTACGGTATATGTATGACGTACTTCTCCATAGTCCTTCGGTGAATCAGAACTAAACCTTTAAAACACCAAAGTCACAATAGCACAAACAAAGTAACTGATCAAAGCAGCTGTACACTTGCAACTCAAGGTAAAATTACAATTTTTGCCAAAGGAGTGTGGCGGCTTTGGAGAGAGATGTATTTGGAAAAGGCTGTCTGGAGCCAAGATAAAACAGTGAAAATATTCTACACTTAAACTGATACTGACCCTGTTCACAGCTGCACATGTTGTGTATATGAACAATAACCAGGAAAACAAAGAATGAAACTGTTACAAACCTTTGGCCTGTCTGTCGTGTGACTCTGCCAGGAACTGTCTGATCTTGTCGGAGGGGATGGCGAAGGAGATTCCTGCTGTGACCTTCAGCGTGTTGATGCCAATCACCTCTCCATCCTGCATGACACACACAGAACAACACACATTAATTTACCATCAGTAACGCCCAACAGTAATAGTCAAATTTCCTCACGAAGCTTGTTAAACAACGACTCTGACGCCACATTGTTCTTCGTTTAGTAACACGGCCAGCTGAAAACAAACTTATAATCAGAGTCAGCTGTGGACTGCGACCATTCGCCAAGCATTACCTAAACTCTTTATTTACCTTTCCTAATAAGGACTTTATGAGCCGTGGTGATTGTTTATATGAGATTACGTATATCTCTGTTTCGCAACATATGGATGTGATCCCAGTAATAAGAAACTGTGTTTCTTTCCTTGTTTTACAGATAGCGAGAGGTGATGTAAGAATTAAATTAACTTGAATCTCAGGGCGACACAAACAATACCCGACTTGGTTACTTTTTCCAAAACATTCAGTTTATAGTTATAATATAGTTACATTCCTCATAAGGCCAAAAAACACAACATTTTAATAAGCATTCATACACATACTTTCTGAATGGTTTTCATGGGATGCCCATTATTTTAAAACTATGATGCAAAAAAGGTTAAACCTGCATTTTAAGTAATTCTTCTCTTCTTTAACAACCTGCTGCATGATCTTATTAATCCAGCTGGTATTTAACAACTCGTTCGCAGTCCCAGGTTGTCAAATACCGACATTTTGCACAAGGCACTCTTTAGCATCTATATGTGACCAAAGTAACTTAAAGTAACTTCAGTGTTAATCCATCTGTGTCATGTGACATAATATAAACAGAGCTGTAGCTTCCAACTATATTTATTGTTGATTAATCTGTTAATTGCTTTCCTGATTACTCAGTTGGCTGTTTGGTCTATAAAATTTCAAAAAATAGTGAAAAACGTTGCCAAATCTAAAGTTGACATCCTCAACTACCTTGTTTTATCCACAACCCAAAAGATATTACAGTCATAGAGGAGTAAAAAAACTGGAAAAAAGGGAATTTTCTCCTCTAGCACTTTTTCTTTCACTTACCAGATTGACTAGTGGTCCTCCAGAGTTGCCGTACTGCAAGAAAACAAATAAATAAAGAATGTAAAAGCAAGGAGAGATAAATAATTTGCATTTGGAGTGAGGCATCAGTGTAATAATGACTTCTAATTTGTGTTTGTCTGACACTGTCATAATTATGTGCACCACTACATTGTCATGTTGTATCGCATATGAAAGTAAGTTTCTTCTCAGTCACTTTCAATATCTAGCCAATCAGCAGATCAATGCAGACACAGAGTCAAAGTGGAATCAACACTGAATACACTTAGACTGCATCAAAGATCTGTTCATACCGAGTCAAACACGCACATGGTCATAAATGTAAACATGCAAACAATTTGGGTCGTGTCATGTTCAGTTTTGCAGAATATGGAAACTTTTGTCCACAAAATTGCTGAACCTCATGAAAGCCACAGAGTCTCTTTTTTCTCTCCAAAGAATTTTCCTGACCTCCCCTGCCTCAGGGCCTGTCTGTCTGTCTGTCTGTCTGTCTGAGTCTTTTCACTCACGTTGATGATGGCGTCCGTCTGGATGTAGTCCATGTCGGAGTTGCGGAGGCCCAGCTCCTTGCCTCCCCTCTGGGTGGTGCTGACGATGCCGGTGGTGACGGTGTTCTGCAGGGAGAACGGGCTGCCTATGGCGACGACGAACTCACCGGGACGCAGGTCCGCCGACCGGCCGAGCAGCAGCACAGGCAGCTTCATCTGTTCACCCCAAACACAAGAGAGGGAAACAGAGACAGAAATATGGTTGGAGAAAGAATGAACTTCAAAACACCTCAAAATACAGAACTTTATTGTTGTCTTCAAATGTTGTTTGAAATACACTGTATCTGTTATTATTACTACTGACATTTCATGTGCATTTGATGGTCATTTTTAAGCAATAGGTTCATGATTTCAGACAATAGGTGGTGACCTTTGTTTCTGTCGGCTGAAATGATACCTGTGGCGGGCAGAGCAAGAACTGTAGCCAGCTAGCCAATCAAGCTAATGTTGTTTAGCTTAGGACTAACCAATGATCGACAAACATTAGCTTTAGTTGCTGGAGTGTACAATCTAAGTTAGCCTAAAGTCTGATAGCCTTGAACACCAGCTTCTACTGCAAAGCGGATGTGATGTGTGATGGGTTATATGAGGAGTGTCACGCTACTATTCCACCGGTCTGTTATTCCGTAACCCCAACGGTCTGAAAATGTGTCACTGGACCAAAAGCCCTGTTAACCCTGAAAAAAAAGTGCCCATTGCTCCAAAGACTCGTGGTTCTAAAAATATTTGATGATTGTTTCATTTTGATGACAGCCAAGATTAAAGTAAGACCGTGGGTTATTAAGGCAGCTTTGACTGAGTCCTCGGGTCGCAGGAGCATGTGCCAACTGAGGTAAAACTTTCATGACTTTATTCCAACAGTAGAAATTTATCTCAGACAGTAAAATCGCTCAAAATGTCATTTGGTATAAGGTCAGAAAGAAAGTCTAATTAGGGCAAAACCCCTGATTCAGCACCATGGACAGGGCCAGAAGTTTGGGTTTCAAGGTACCAGGCTTTCCGTCCAATGGGACATTTTTCTGACTCTTGGGAACAATGGGCCGTCAGAACGATGGACATTCCCTAATGTGTCTCCTTGTGTTAAAGATAAAGATATGTACATTACTATTGTAGATGGTAAATTAGTTCGCCAAACATACGAACGATTGAGGCAGATAAACATGTTGTTTAATCCAATCTTTAAATTTGGTTTAGAAGAACAAGAATCAAAGTAACATCAATGTTGAACCAGCACAGTCACTGGACAGTTGGCAGCAAACACACACACACACACACACACACACACACACACACACAGAGGTAAACAGCAGTTTATTCTCTCTAAGCTGCTGGAGACAGACGTGGATTTCCTGTGGAGAGCTGAGTCAGCTCTCAGTCTGGACGAGGTTTCTCTCCATCCACAACCCAAATTCTTACCAAACTCTAAACCTTAAATATGACAGCTCATTTCAGCCCTGCAGGCTCGTTTCCACCAGCACTGACCAACATGTCACTCAGACTTGTTGGTCTGTTTGCTGGACTTCTTACTGTAACTCCTCTAAATTTCATTCAGTTTATCTAATTTTGTTTAGCATCGGGGTTTAGGTCCAACCAGCCACTCTGTTCACTCAGAGGTTGTGTGTGTCCTCCTCCAAAATCATACTTACACACTGGTTTACCCACTTCATTCCTACTGAGTCATTTCGCAACTAAACAGGATCTTATACAACATTAACTGTTTAATGTTTACACAACTAATAAAATGTCTTCTGTGAGTCTGAATTGATGCTTAAAACTAACTCAAATTCAAACACACTCAGGACTTTCAGCCAGAAGTGTGAAAACAAAAGTCAACATTGATTCCTTTTAAAGTCACATAAGTAACTTACATGTATGTAACTTTTGTACATGGACGTAGGTGAAAAGTTCCTTTTTTTTAAAACTCAAACCAGGATCTTTTCCTCGTCCTAACCAAGTAAATTTTGTGCCTATATTTTGAAAGTCTACTCGTACATTTCATATTTATTGTTGCCAACTTAACCGCTGAGCCACACGTGCAAAACTGACACAAGAGGGGTACCAGCACCATACTCTGTCAGAAATGCAACCAAACAAACTGGACTTTTGTTTTTGTTTTATTACAGAAGACTAAAGAAGACAGTCAGCAATATCATCTGACATAACGATTTTATTGCAACTGTGATTAATTGTGCAGCCACAGTGCAAATGGCTAAATGGTATAATTGAACTTTAAAAGCAGGCTGCTGTGGTGTCCTGGTTCCCTATAGGAGCATAAGGCACTGACCATGAACCCCAGTTGGGACTTAAGTTGCATGTTATTACTCATCTCTCTCTGTCACTCTCCTCATGTTCTGTGTTTTCACTCATAAACCCATAAAAATCCACCCAAACACTTCAATAAAACCAAGATACCTTCGAGTCTCTATTCCCAAGTGTAGTTGTCTCATATTTTTTCCCATCACATCAATCGATTCACACCAACATGTGGTCAGTTGGCGGTTCTCTACAGTTTAATGCTGGCTGTTGCCACCCTGTCTACATGTAAATGTGTAAAAATCAGAGTAACTCACATTGCCAAAGAAATTAATCACACCCTTGTGTCATTACAACATGAGTGTGATGTGATTTTGCGGTCCAAACTAAGACGGGAAGAGCGATGCAGAACAACTCCAGCTGGAAGACCAACGATTGACTGATTTTTATTCATGCTGTTGTTTGTACGGCTGCAGGTCGCAGCTCTGCCTGCATCACTGATTAACTGGCTCGTAATTATTACCTTTTCCATCCCAGTCACTTCAGTCTGCAGTGCTGTCATATAAAAACACACACACACAAAGTTTATATTGCCACTGAACCTGAGGAGCCCAGTAAAGACTTTTATATGTGATAATCTGTTAAAATAGACATTAATAGAATTTTATTACTCTCCAATTTACTCAGGTTCATTCTACCAGTCTCTCCTGTTTATTAAAGCCAGGAAACACTCAGTCTGCAGACTCCTGTTTGCTCTGCTACTGCTAATTATTCTAAGCCAGTGGATGCATTATTACACACACACACACACACACACACACACACACACACACACACACACACACACACACACACACACGTACATGTGTTAACATTTTATTGTATGTTTACCTTAATTTTACAAGATAATTACAAGTGTAATTCCCTTTTTATTGGAATACCTGAAAAGTCTTTAAGAAAACTGCATTACAGACTGCTGCAGCCAGAAGCTTACGAGTGAGATTTACAGGGATTTATCCACAGACATTGAATATAGCATTCATATGCATATATTTATTAGTGTATGATCACTATTTTGTGTTTTCGTTACCTTAGAATTAGCCCTTTTCATCTACAGAGTAGAGTTGGGTCAGTTTCCGGTCTGGTCCGGTTCAATGTGCAAATCTAAGTCAGCTTAATTTTATGCCATTTGTTAAACTGGCATTTGTTTTAATATGATTTTCTAATAAGCAATAAAGAGATAAAAGGAGAATCACAGTATTATTAATCTTTTACCATGTTCCATTCAGGTGATTTGACGAATTTCATTTGTAAAATACAGCCACCTCACACCTCACACAAACGACAATTACCAACAACATAAACAACATCACAACACTTTTACACATTTACAGAACTTAAAAGACTACTGAGTAGTTTCTTAAGTTTGCTTCTGTGTTCTAACACCACAAGGCATCATGGGAAATGTGGGCAGTCTCTGCAGCACATGTAGCAGAGTGCACATCATAGCTGCAGAGCTAAATTGCTAAGGAGATTGTGAAAATACATTCCTGGAAAGTATGGCCACCTTATTTTCCCCTTTCAGTTTAATTCTAATATAACCATGTCTCAGACTGTTGGATCTGTCAGTACAAACTCAACACTTCCTGTGTCCCTTCAAAAGCTCTCTGGCACTTCAGTGGACAGAAGTCTTTTATTATGAAACATTTACAGCAACTTGTTGCAGTAAAGTTACTTTATTTTCATTACTAATGCTCAAATCGGGAGTGGTGGAGTGACATACGATACGTGTTTATTGTTGTTAGTTTTGCCTGTGTTTTAATTTTGCTATGTGAAGCACAGTAGGCACAGTATGTTTGCATGAAAGGTGCTATTTAAATAAAGCTGGCTTGAGCTGACTGGCCGACCCTCCGTGAGCCGTGTGCTGGCGTGCTGCATGTCGTCCTACTAACCTACTTCAGCCCCAGATGTGACGCTGAAAAAAACTGAGACATAAAGCAGCCGTGATGTTAGGACCCAACTTTCATCTTCATCACACTCCACCGAGCATGACAAGCGTCTGTTTGTCTGTCAACGGGTGTGTGTGGTGTGTGCATCTTGTTTCCCCGGTGATGACAGACACATCTGTTGCCCATTTCCTCTGTTAAGTAACAAGCCTGAAGACTCTGACCCACTTTTGGTAGGGTTCAGTATAAGAGAGAGGATCAGAAATGTAAGTATTAAAAAAGAAAGAGAAGGAAGGAGGAATAAGGTGAAAAGGCATTAAAGAAGGAGTGAATGGCACATGAAATGAAGCAGATAAAGAGATGGCAAGGCAGAGCAAAACAGATGCAGACAGATGTGAATGTGTTTTACTGTACATCTCAGGACAGCTGTGGAGTGATGAAGACATTTCCAGACAACCAGCGAAGGTGAAATGCAAACCAAATCTTTTCTCTCTTTGTTTCTGAGTTTGATTGACAGGCATGAACATCTTGTCCAAAAACCACAGGTATGCTCAACACATCTGTACATGACCAACACGCTGGCCTGTGAAGTTTGTGAATTAGTGTGTGAGAGAGCGAGTGTGCGTCCTGTGGTCTAGATGAGTCATGGCATATGACGAAGCAAAATAAAATGTGGAGCCTCAAACAGAAGCCAAACACTTAATTCAGTCCAGACCAGTAAAATATGGTGCCCCAATTCATACTTAAAACAGCCAATTTCCCCTCAGATGATCATTAACATTTTTGAATAACATAAAATTGACATTTTTGCACAAAAAGCAGAAATTCTACTTGACTTCATGGAACCTTTAACAGGGTAAAACTGGAAAAATCTGATGTGCATAAACCGCATTTTATTTTGATAAACTATTGTTTCCTTTCAGGGCTCTGAAGGGCTGCAGTAATAACACACTGAGTGATCCGACTGTTTTCATGGTGGGACCAAGTCCCAAGTAAATCTCAAGCACCAAGTCCTAAACTGAGTTTTGAGTTCTAAACAAGTCATAACGTGCTCTTCACCATATGTAATACAGCTTTAACAAATAAAGCCTCAACTTACTGTTCTTTGTGGAACTTCAAATGTGAAATGAAGCTGAAAGCTGCATCGCCATCTGTAAGTTTCAAATTACAGGTTTTGCACACTGTAGTTAGTTTTTTTGTTGAGCACCACATAGTTTTTGTGCGTGAACGCAATGTTCTTTGGTATCACTTTTTCCAGCTGCAGCTTAGTTACATAACATTAGTTCTTCATGGTTTTCTGCTGCAATTTGATTATATGTTGTCAGATTTGTTCAAGCAAAGTGGAAATTAAGTGTCGACTTGCCGGGAATGAATAGCATTAAAGTTAGCTTATTCAGAAAATCAACTGATTCGATTTATAGTGTTTAAATAAATAAAAGACTTTTTAATCTCTCGGTTTGTGGAAATGTATCAAGTATTCTTGAGTCAAAAGTCTCAAGTCTAAGTCATGTCACTAAGTGTCTAAGTTGAGTTACAAAGTGTCATGTTGACTCTAAGGTCATCACATTTCTGACTTGAGTCTGACTTGAGTCCAAATCATGTGACTTGAGTCTTTGACCTCTGGTCATTGTGTCATAATTAAAACATTAAAAAGACTACTACTACTACTAATAACTTGCTTTCAACACATTACCTGATACAGTACATGTACTATACTTGTGATAAATTATATTTTGATTAATGTTACTCACCTAAATATAAGCCTACAGTATACTTTAGTTGTGTGGCCATATACAGGATGTTTTTTTATCTGATTATACAGAAAATGTACCTGTCTTGTATTGTTTTTTTTGTCACTTTGTGCTAAAATAAATTTAAATGTATGACTGCAAGTTGAGTAACAGTTTGAACTTAAAGGTACGATGTGGATTTTTCAAAAATTCCTTGTTGTGAATGACACCGGTGGCCATTAAGTGAACTGCACTGCAGCACGCACGCTCGCACCCTGTAGGCATGAGCCAGCATCCTTGGCATCGGCCAAAACAGTGATGTGACAAACACGGGACTGAGTCTGATTGACCGGTATCATGTTGATAGATGTGATAAGCATTTACGCATTTCTATACTAACTTTAGCTAATGTTCCACACAGCAGTATAAGAGGAAGCACATAAGGGTCACAACATTTGGATTTTCCTTGAAAAAACACCCCTGAGGCATCTGAGAAAGTCTATTGACACAATTGTAATATAAAACCAATAATACATGTAAATTGCATCGCATAGTACCTTTAATTCATAGATAAATTTGAGTACTTATATAATAAATTCTAATGGGAAACTGCATTAATTATTCTAATGAGGTCGATCCCCACACCACCGCCTGATACATGCACACAAACTAACTCCCTCCTCAATCACCAACAAGCCTATACAGACATAAACAAGGTGGTTATGAATGGATTCATTCAGCTCTTCTAATCAGAGCTTTCCATCGGTTAAACATAAAGCTCCTCTGTTCGCCTGTACTGAACCACAACCAGAATCATCTGAAGTCGCCGTCCAACACACAACCCGCTGAGCTCCGCCCACCAGGAAAATGACCGTGTTTCTCGCTCTGTGGTTTTCAGGATGACAGCACTTTGTCCAGGGTGAGATTACAAAGCCGAGGGGCTGCGTTCAGTAGTAATTTAAGAGACGCCAACACAGCGGAGTGCAACAAAGCAACTACACACAAAGACCACAACAAGGAAGAACAAATCAGTGGTTTTGTTCATCCCTCCTGTCTTCTTCTCTCATCACCGTCTCCCTCTCATTATCTGTCTCTCTCTCTCTCCCAGTCCATCCATCCACCATGTATGAAATCTTGAGCACAGTAAGCTACAAGGTCAGTTAACTCAAATCACACACACAAATGTTTAATTCAATGTGGTATATAACCATGCAGATAGTTTTTTTTATATAATAAGGTTTTGTAATACAGATCTTCACCTCTGCTGCCATCTCATTAGAGTGGAGGTCAACAGAATTTAGTTTTTAGCACTTGAAGCACCAAAAAAGCAACATTTTTGTTATTCTGGAAAACCCACAGCTGTTTCTGTACTATATGTTGCAGACGTAGGATCCTCAGGAGATCGAAGCTGCTGTAATCCATTCTTATATTAACAATACATCAAATTAACCACTCTACATACAGCTTTAGCATCTTTTAGCTTATGTTTTCTGGTTTTACAACTTGCAACTTTAATATTTTGTTCAGAGTCACTGATTTCCCTCGTTTCCAGTCTTAATAAGCAGCTGTTTTCCAAATGAGAATCAGGTTCACTGCCAAGTAGGTTTACACATTCAAGGAATTTCCTAAAATTAAGGTGGAAAGATCATATTGCTATTGTTGATATTATTTTGATATTATGTGACAGATGTTTCAATTGCAACACGAGTCATGATTTTAATGGTAACAGTAATTTGGGCATCTTATGCTAGATGTTAATTTAAGATTCAATTTATTGCAATTTTCTTTTGTTCTTGCAGTCATAAAAAAAAAATCTATAAACGTGATGATGGTGTGATTTTTGATGCGGTCTGTGTCAAAAAAGCATGTTCCCTTAGGTCCGGAGAATATGATTTGTGGGCTGAGATATCTCTGTGGCACAGAAAATGCAGATTCTGCCATTTGGATATTGCATTGGCTTGGCACTATTGTGATTTTTGATAATATTTTGATTAATTGTTCAACCCTAAACCCACGTCACTGCTTTTTGATAACAGCCGAGTTTTTATTTGAAAATCCCATTAAAAAAACACAGATGAAGTCGCCCTTTAACCTAATTTCTAGACTCATCTGCTGGTTGTGTAAATAGGCAACTGTTTGTGAACATTAACGAAGATTTTTTTCTATTCTGTTTTTTACATAGTTTGTGTTAAAAAAGAATCAGAGTGGAGACACTTAAGTGCATCTGTGCTGCCTGTGCCCCGCCTCACCCCGCGGAGTGATAGGGCTTTTTCAGCGCAGACATGTTGGCATGTCACGACAGGAAGAGCAGAAGTGTAAATAAAACTAATGATGGCTGAATTCCATTTGGATGCTTCACTCTCAGGGTCGTGATATTGTGCAGGTTGGCTCACTGTCACACTGTCATGGCTCACTGGGACACATTAAGAGCAGAGCTGTTATTTGTAAAACCTGTATTTGTCCTGCAGTGAGGACACAAGTCTGCTGTGGAAAAAGTCCAGTTGTACAAATTGTGTGTATCCATATCTGACAAAAAAACACAAAAAACATGCAATGGAAATTAAATGTTGTCTTTTCAGTCATTTCATCCTTGGTCTCCCACCCCTTCCTTCCTCTCTTTCTTGTCTCTGTGTCATTCTGGGCAGAACGAGTTTTAACTGTCTGGTTAAACAAAGAGAACTGCCAACTCTCTCAGGAATTTGCTGATGGGAAAAAAACTGTGAATTAAAAAATAACAGAACAGCACAGAGACTTCATTCTCTGTGCAAACAATCGCTACTCAGATGAAACTGAAATAAATATCAGATATTTTCTTCAGATCTCTTTATTTGAATCTCTGTAACTTTAGAATGATCTCTCTTGCTTTTTGGCCATAAATGTAATAATAATAATAATCACTCCAGCTGAATTGATTCACTTCAAATGTTAAGCTGTGTGTGTGTGTGTGTGCTGTAGCAGCAGCAGCTCTATCAACAGTTACAGTAAATAACAGTATTAGTAGTACCAGTATGGATCAGATACCACTGTTGGCCTTCAGACGTCCCAGCCTGTTAAATCCTGTGAGCTGATCAGATCAGCTGAGAGCAGTTTTCATAAGCTGCTCATGGACACGTGTCATGGAAAATGATGGATGCTGGATCAAGGTGGAATATCGCCGTAAGGCTTCACTGGATGGGTTAAGACTCAAATCAACAGCAGAGAGCTCCTGTCTGCACATGCTCAGAGGAGACCTGCCTCAGTAGCAACAGTACAGGCCGCCGCTGCTGACTGAAGCACATACTTGTATAATAAGTAATGATTTAAAAAAAACACAATCCCACTGTTCACTGGGATTTATCAAAATGTTGAAAGTCAATCAGTTGCTTCAACGGAGATACAAAGTTCTGTTTCACTGTCTGCTGCATCTCACCCTGATGTTCTTCTGATCAGCTTCAGTGTCCTATGCTTCAAACTATGGTGCTGTAGGTACTTTTCCCACATCATTTCTGGAGGCGACCCTCTGACATTACATTTTGATGTGCCATCGAAGTCAGGAGACGTAGTATAGAGAGTGAAAAAGTCACATATGATGAGGTGGAGTGGATGGATGGGAGACACATACCCATGACATCAACTTCATTTTAACATACGGGACCTTTGTAAGTTATGTTATATACATGCAGTAAGTTACATTATGTACTTTCCATACATAGCGAACATACTTATTTTAGCTTATCTTTTGATGAAGGTCACCTGATTGTGTCCTTCCCTGCACATCTAAAACTCATAAAATGAAAATAAAACCCTGCCTGGATGTTGCATATTTATTATTGGTAACTTGACTGCAGGGCCCTGTTGGTGCAAAACTGATGCTAAAGGGCTGCCGACAGCATCAGGACCACTGACCGAGCTGCTGTATTTGATGAGTTGGGAGTAAGAACGTGTTGCATCAGCGTAAAGACGGAATCAAAGCCTCTGATCTCTGTTTACAGCTGATTGTTTCACTGGACAAAAGCTTTGCTCACTCAGAGCTC
Source organism: Lutjanus campechanus (assembly GCA_027495735.1). NCBI lineage: Eukaryota > Metazoa > Chordata > Actinopteri > Lutjaniformes > Lutjanidae > Lutjanus > Lutjanus campechanus. Next base: position 3,481 of record JAJHUR010123555.1, on the reverse strand, counting down.
TATTTACTAGCCTGATGCTACAGTGCACAACCAATGACTGACAATCATCTTAACTGGTCCTAAAGACCCTGCACACCCAGATGGGTTTTTCTCTCATTAGATCATTATTAACTCCTGCAAGAGTTCCCGACAGTTCTGGGAGAACAAGTCTGAACTTTGAAAAACATGAGTTCAAGTATCCAACCAGTCATAGGAAATATGTGCAAGTAAATGACGATTACAAGAAATCATTAACAAAGGTTTAGACCACGAGCCAACAACCACAAAGCTCCTCCACCCGAATAAAGCATTTAGTGAAGGACCCATTACTTTTGTTTCCCAACTTGTCAGTTGGACAGACTTGTACTAAACTACACTGAAGGACAAAATGAAATAAATGAACAAGTACATTTTAAGTTAGCTCTTGTGAAGTGTGAACTTACTCAACACTTAACAAAAGAAAATTAGAGAAAATAAGAAGTGAGCATGGAGGCCAAGAATGTGAACAAAACCTCGTATTTGTGTCTGTATTTCTGTTCTGCTTTCATAAAATCTCTGATAGTGATAAAGCAGAAGCTTATCTACTCTGAGCATGCAGCTGCACGCCTGCATTGTCTCCAAGCACTTTACTGCTCCAGTTACTCCTGGAAGCTGTATAACACTGACCTGCATTACAGTATGTACACACAGGGAGATCTGTGTTACTCAGTCACTGTCATCGAAATATTGATTTGGTCATGTTCTAACTCTTATTTTTCTTCTGTGACTTGGGAGAAGAAACAACAACAAAAATGGGTCTAGTTTTTGCTTTTTATTTCTAAATCAGTAGTTTCTTTCTGCTGCCAGCCTGACTGACTTCAATTTAGCTGATTACCCAGGTCGTAATCAGCATCATAATCAATAAGAACAGTGAATTAATCTACAAAGATGAGACCCTGATTGTAAATGAAATGTCCTTAAATATGTTGCTTCTCGTTGTGCCATTACGCTCATTTTATGGAACTTAGCAGCCAGTTCTCATTCCCAAAGCATCAAACATGGCAGCATTTTTCAAACTATGACGCTTTTTGTACCCCACTTGCATCTTTTCTGAAGGCGTCCCTCTAGGGTTATGTTTTGGCGTGCCATCAAAGTCAGGTGATGTGATATAAAACGTGATAAAGTCAGTATATGGAGGAAGTCGGAGTGGATGGAAGTGTCAAACAAACACAGGACATTCACCCAGGAGGCCGGGATTTATGTCCCATGTGAAAGCAAAAATAAATGTTAATTTCTACTTAACTGACGTATGTCATTGAAGTTACGTAACTGACATACTTATTTTGACCTAAACATGAACTCTTCCTAACCCTAACCAAGTAGTTTTGTTGGCTAACCAGATTTAACCACGTCTTAATTATTACCATGTTGACTACGATCACCTGACTATAATGACAAAGGTTGCTTGATTCCTGTTACCATGACGATAAAGGTTACTTGACTTTGTCCTTTCCTCCATGTCCTAAACTCATAAAATGTGAAATGTTTGTCAGTGAGTCTAAAGTCTAATCAAAGTTGCAGATCATTGCTAACTTGTCTGCAGTCCTGCACATGCAACACTGATGCTCGAGGGTTACACAGAACGTTACAGCTGCAGCTGTTGAGACGTTGGGAGTGAGAACATGCTGATAACTGAAATAATTCAGTGGGTTTATCTACAAAAATAGCACCCTGATTGTAAACAACCTTTAATCTGTTGTTCTCTTCATGATAGTTTAATGTCCAACTATTTCCTGTTTTCTTGTTGTGCCGTCACTTTGTGGAACTTAATCAGACAGGATGGAAAACGAACTGCAGCAGTCAGACAGTCAGAGAAAATGACCCTGAGTGTAAGTTGCCTAAAGTGTGTGTGTGTGTTGGGATAGATGTGTGGGAGGATGGAGGACTTTAAGTAATTTGTGCACATGCATAGTTGCCTGTTGGTTTTTTATGTGCATGTAAACCAAAACCACAAGTGCTGAGCAGTTTGTGGATTTATGCACAATTTCATCCCCTGAAGCTCCAGTTACACCCTACTGCCCCGCCTGAACATGCACAGGAAAACCATGATCGTTTTGTTCTGACCAGCAAACATGAACTCACATCCTGCAGTGTCAGTGTCTCTGTGTATTGAATTAATGTTTGTCTGTGTATCATCATATTTAAAGTTACACAACAACAGCAGCAATTTGTTTGGCAATAAAACCCTCATTGAGTATCTGTCAAATCTCTGAGTAGAGGCTGCATTAAATTCAAACCTGTATGAACACACTTTCTTTTTTCTGCCATATATGAATATCTGAAAATATGCTAATTATATTGACGCAAGCAGTATTTTTACATTTAAGCGAGTGCAATCCTTTCCATAACCTTATCCTATATTTAAGTATTCCCAAACCTGTAATTTTTCTTATTTGGCAAATGTATAGTTTTGCTACAGAAAACAGTACTGTTAATTTTTTGACAGATCACATTTCTTCATCCTGCCAGTTTTCCAGTGAAATTGGTTTATTTCAGATGTTTTTCTGCCCTGATGTAATAAATAACTGAAGGAATATTTGACATGAAATATCTGAAACTGGCTACAAGAAACACAAGTTTCAAAATACCATCATGCTTGTTGTTCTACACTCTTGCGTGCTGGTATGAATCTGTGGAAACATCTTCACCCCCCCTTTCAGCTGATTGCAGCTCCAGATGGCAGGAAGGATGTTTGTGTATCGATGGCATTAGCAGGTCTGAACATGCCCTCCTGACAGACTGGAGGTGGAAAAAAAGGATCTAGCCTTATTTTAATTAAATTGATATACTGTGTTGTATATATCTTGAGATTTTGTATCATAATGGGTGATAATTTCTTTATTTGTTGTGATTTGTGAGCATGAAAACACATATTACACTGCAAATAGCTTAAATAACTCATGCAGGATATATATAAATATTTAATATCATTTTAAGACAATATTTAAGACTTGGCTACCTGTCAAATTCATAGGATAATCCAAGCAAGGGCAGCTTTTCACCAAAGTACCACTAACTGCTGCTAACTGTAGCTGCCATTAGCTAGTTAGCTTAGTTAGCTCAGTTAGCTCAGTTAGCAATGCAGCTAGCTGTCCTATTTGCTGAGTCAAGTCTGCAGAGACTGGGAGCTCGGAGAACCGGTGAAGTGTTAGTGTTCATGAAGCAGAAGTTTTCAGGCCATGGTGGTTGGACCAAGCAGGGAATGCTGGCAAGGAGAGGCGCCAGAATGGGCACCAGAACCAGAACGAACAACAGAACCTGACTCTGCAGCCTCCCAATGAACACAGCTGGACTGGGAACAAACACAGCCTCCAAGACCTACAGAGGCCGATTTGACAGGATACAGTACCAAAGCGATTTGCACCATCTCCAACCAGGAATCTGACTCTGGAGATGAATAACGAAGACACAGCGGGTTCAGGAGGGCCAAGAAGCAGGAGAGGAGTGAGAGAGGGGTCGGACA
>JAJHUR010123554.1:0-15451 GCA_027495735.1 Lutjanus campechanus | reverse complement strand
ACTGTTGTTGTGATGTTATCTATTTATAATAGCAGTGGAGTTGTGGGTACAGTTGTCTGACGGGTCAGCTAACCTTAGCTTTGCAGCTTAGCAGTGTGCTAACCCACAACTTGGCTATTTCAGCTTTACTGCTGCTTTAGTTTCTACGGTCGTTTCCATGACAATGCGCGTCCATGAACTTTGGGGGTAGAGCCCGGGGTGGAGTATGAAGGGAGGGGTGGGTCTGTATTCATTTACACTTCAAATATCAACAACCTCTCTACTCGTTTTCTCCCACATCGCTAACTACACCTTTAAGTGATTTTGCAGGTTGTGTCGGGATTGTTGCAGTAAGTGCAATATTTCTGATAATCCGCATTTTTTCTAAATGTATCAGTAATCTGATTACATCTTTTTTATTTGTAACTATAATGGAATACAGTTACCTTTTATGTACCCAGATTACGTATTCCCAAACCTTTCCAAGCCTGCCCATGAGGACTCTGCAAATTTTAAAAAAATATACATTTCATATTTGGAATCTTATTATAATAATAATACATGTGAACTCTGTTTGTACTGTGTAATATAATTTTACATTATTGCACATTTCAGATCTTATACTGTCAACAAATATATCATGATGGGTAAGGTTAAGATGGGTGATTTGAGATCTGACTTTTTAGGAAATAAATCTAGGAAGATCTACTCTGAAGATCATTTGAGGGAGTGTTTCTCTGTACAAGCTCATCCAATAATGATTTAATGACACACAACAAAATGACTTTTTTTCACATCAGAATCATCACAAAGTCATTTGACTGTAAAAAAAAAACTTTATACATTTACCACAAATGTTAATCAACCAATCTGATTGGTTAAAGGTAGGTACTAACAAAATAAATCCCTGAATCTTATTATTAATCTCCAGTCTAGACTCACGACACGTTACCTGTTTCACAAACCTTCACTGTATCACTTCAACATCTTCAGGTTGATTTGTGTGTGTGTGTGTGTTTGTGTGTGTGTGTCTTATACCAAGCCTTCCAAAGCGTATTGTAGGACCCTGAGTGTAAGTTTCTGCCACAGTCTTGAATGTGGTCCAAAAGTTTAGTGACGGTCGCTGTAAACACAGCCGGTTCAGTCTCCTGCGGAGACAATCCATCCACTCACGGAAAAGTCACAGGTTAGCCCAAGTGTGTCCAAAAGTTAGTCCAAAAGTGCCAGTGTGTCTACACAGTACAGTGGACTAGTTGTTGATAGTAGGAAATGTTCCCTTCAATCAATGTTATTCTGTTAACAGCAGGTGTATGAAGCAGCTGATCCAGTGTCTCAAAACATGCAATTCCTCTTGTGGCCACCAGAAGCTTCTTGTGTTGAAGTGAAAAGGAAAATCTCAAACTTCTATGTAGAGATATAAACAAAGCACATTTTTCCACAAGTTCCCTTCACTGTAAAATCTAAAAAGTTGAGAAAACTCAAATTTCAAGGCAACTTATTTCAATAGATATTTTGACTTCTGAGCCCAAATGTTATGAGATATATCAGGAGCGAAATAAGCAGTAAACACCACATCTGAGCATGAGTCTCAAAATCAACAACAACAACAACAAAAAAACAAAAAACAAAAATGGATTCAGTCTGGTTGGGTATACAACATCATAAACCTAATCCCTTTAATTGGAGGGATGGTGGCATACATAGCATTAACGGCCATGCCCCGCCCACAGGAGAAGCCATAGGTAGCTAATTACTGTGTTTAGATAGCAAAACAGAGGAGGAGCCAGATGCAATGGGGAGGGGGGTGGAGTGTGGGTGAAGAGGGTGGGGACTATTTGCATATTCAATGAAGGCAAAGTGTAGAGCCATATGTGAGCCATTATGACAAGGTGTTTGAACTTATTTTGCAAAATAAAATTCAAGACACAATTTATTTATTTCATATTGTTAAAAAACTGGAGGTGGGCTTTAAAGTGATACTAAACATGGCGTCGATCTCGCGAGACTTCATATATATCTTAATGGACGCACGTGCGGAAGTCTTGGGAGATTGATGCCATGTTTACATCCTACCGGCTACATGCTACAGTTGACATTTCTGCTAAAAACATGGTGTAAATGGCGTCTTTTGTGGTTAATTTTTAATGTCGCAGCTTGCAGACACTTGGATTACACCACACAAGCAGGATGGAGACATTTTGTGTTCTTTTTTTAACTTTTTATCCATGGTCACCATTCACTGCCATTGTACTGGATGAGGCTGCTACCCTGTTTCTCCTAAAACTCCAGGATTGTTTTGTGAACTGAAGACCTTCACCCATCATCACATCGGCATAGTGGTGAGTACATACTGAGTGGCTTATTCTCACAAAGTGGAGTATCACTTTAATATTATCATATTATCAGTTGCAACCAACTAATTTTCAGGCTCCCAAATAATGACAAATCAGGTTCATAGCTCAGAATATTCAAGTGTAACTAAAGAAGGAAAGTAAATTATCTCAACAAAAGGTTATAGGTGGGAAACCTTTTTTTGTGAGTTTTCTCAACTTATTTTAAAGTGTTTCTTGTGAAATTCACTTATTCTGATGAGTCTTCAGTGCTACTTTTAAAATTTGTTTTCTTATAAAGAAGACATTAACCCTTTAACAAGCGTTGTAAACGTATGATTGATGCTTATTGTGACCAAATTAATGTGATAAAAAATCAGCAAAACCCATGTTTGGCTGTTAATCATTATTCCCCTGACTGAACAGAATGTCAGATGTGGATTATGTCAACTCAGCGGACAGCTGTAAAGAGATATTGTTATATGAAAGCTGAGAAAAAAAGGGAAGCTGACTGGTGTGAAGCTGCTCTTCAGATACGACTTAAGGTGACACTTTAAGTTTGAAGTAAGAAAAAAAGTCTCATCAGAGTTCATATTTTAGACCCCCTAACAATGATACTTTTGTTGACTGACAGAATCATGACAATAACATGTGCTACCTGGAAAAAAGTGTGTGACTGCCCAGTTGAGTTTTCTGTTTTGGGTAAACTGATCCTGAAGGTTTCCATAATGAAAACTCCAACACTGAATAGCTTTTGTGATTATTTATCAATTTTTCCATGTTAAAGAAATGTTATTGCCATCCACTGGCAATAACATGATGTCTTGTGTCTCTGTGTGAGCATGTGTGTGGCAGTTTTGATCTCAAACTCATTGTGCAATTGATTGAATTGTATCATCATTTGTATTAGTATTTGTATTAATTTAGTTTTGTTTATTTTATCACATTACTTTTATTTTTAGATATTTATTTCTATTGCATCATTCTATTTCACTTTTTACAGTATGTTTATTATGTACGTTTTCATAAGACATTTTTTAAATACAAATTGAGTGAATATTGAACATTGTTAACATGTTTTACTTTCTGTAATGTTTTTATATGAAAAAACTTTAACTTCAGTTGCACAAATGAAAAGAATCTATGGGAGTCTAATACTTGTTGGGTCATATCTAGATTTACCCCAACTGGTCAAGTCTTCTGGCTAGATGACGTGCATATCCACCCCCCGATGGGATCATATGGGAAAAAATACTGAAAAGTTGTTAAACGTGGAGCCAGGAACATGATTTTACCATTTTTGCCAATATCTTTCTTGGTGTGCCTGTTAAAGGGTTAAAGAGTTAAAGGCTCAGGGTTACATATTTGAATTTTATCTATCAGCTGACATCATGAGAGCTGTAAACCTAAACACAAAATTTGAGTTTTTGTTTTCTTGTGATCATGTTTTGTCTTCATGTTTTGTGTGTTCAGTCACTTCCCAGCCCTCTGGTTCTCATCTCTCGTGGTGTCACCTCCTGGAAACATCTCAGGGTTCTCTGCCAGAGTGGCTCGCACTTTCTTCTTCTCCTTAAACCTTCCGGAGTGAGACACCTTAACATGGCGCCCCTTGCTGGCCGTTGTTTTATCCACGATCCTCTCTAGTCGGGCGTCCAGCTGAGGGTCGTGCACCGTGTCCTCCGGTTGGGTGGCGGCTGTGTTGGCTGCGGCGGCAGGTCCGTGCTGGCCGGTTGCAGCGTTGGAGACGAACTCTGCGGGGATTTCATACAGAACCTTGGGCTGGGATTTTTTTCTTCTCAGGAAGGTCAACTTCCACCAGCCTGCAGATGGCTCTGCCATGATGGATGGATGCGGGGATGGGTGGAGGGCTGGGGACAGGGAAAAAGGGACTAAATGAAGGTTAAAATAAAAAAGGAGAGGGTTAGGTAAGAAAAAAAATGTTGCACCTGTCTTTACATGAGTCTTTAAGTGTATCTATGTGTTTGCTATAATGTGTGTGTGTGAACACCTATCCATCCACCATCACCTTGTTAATATTTCAGTGTCATTCAATAGTCTCCATATGCTGTGGATGCACACTCAGGTTACCATGAGTGTGTGTCAGTGTGTCACATCTGAGTGCATGTGTATGTGTGTGTGTTAATAGGTCAGTCTAATGGATATGTGAGCATGTGTGTAATGTACATTATGTATGTATGTATGTGTGTGTGTGAGGTTACATGTTACAAAGCAGATCTTTCCTGGTTGTTAATTCAGCTTCTGTGAGATGATCATCTATCATCTATCATCTGTCTAATAATCTTATTTAGAGGGTTTATAATCAGAGTTAAGGGCTGTCCAAGGACTATTACTATAACTACAACTATAACTATGAAAAATGTAGTTTCTAAAATCATTTTAACTCAGGTAGATGTTGGAGTACAGACTGCAGCTTTATAATTGTGGTGTGGACTCAAGTAGACATCCATTTAAGTTATATTTATTGTTATAGTTACAGTATAAGTATAGTCCTTGGTGTGGATGTCCCTTTACAACAATAGCAAAACATATAAACTATGTGGACACGCAACATTGCAGTCAGCTGTGATAGTAGCATATGATTGCAACACTGGTGGACTCAAGGTAGGGGGCTCTGGGTGCCCTTCTAGTGGACAAAATGTGATGTGAAGTGTCCTTCTTTTGGTCTGAATGCATCTTCACAGAGCTGCAAGCATGGCTGAACAGTCTTAGTCTTGTTACACAGAACCAAACTGTGAAAACAACCACAGACCAAACCTAGAAGAGGTAGAGTGCAGATCCTAAGACCTCTACCAACATTAACATGACCCTCACATACATTCTGCTGAGCTGAAACAAGAGGTGTGTTCAAGATGAGCCAGGCCAGAGTAGAATCAATCACTGGCAATCGCTGCACAATTCATGCTGATTAGATTTGTGTCAGACTTACTCTGACGTGACGCTGCGATAACCTCATGAGAGGTTGTGGGTCATGCACCATGTCCTCTGGGTGGGCGGCCTCAAGGCGGCCACAATTTTCAGAGCCAGACGCCACAGTTGCTCTCCACTGACTTCAAACGCCTGGCTGTCAGCTCATTGATGAGCTAACAGGCTCTGACTGGTTCTTCATTTTGACAACAAACACCATGCGTTGTATAAAATACAATTTTTCACTGTAATTGTAATATTTGCTGGATGCTGGATATATTAGTCATATTAATGTTAATAAGCATCTTATACACACTTATAAGGGCCTTATTACCTATTAATAAATGCTTATTACAAGGACCTTAATATAAAGCGTACATTAGTATGCCTAATATGCTAACAAGTTAACAAGTTTCTTATAAGTTATTATAAATCTGTTATAGTCTGTTATTAACATAATATAATGAGACTATTAATACATTATATAGTCTTATAAAGGCATACTAATGTTAATAAGCATCTTATACACACTTATAAGGGCCTTATTACCTATTAATAAATGCTTATTACAAGGACCTTAATATAAAGCGTTACCTGAAGGGGTAAATCTGTTGACAAGCAGATGTGTCTGATAATAATGATAATGGTTACATACAGTATATGACTTATCAAACGAACAGTTACGAAGAACAGAGGATCATGTGACAGTAGGGGGGTCACTTCTATTTAAACCTCAATCAGCGATCAAGAAAGCACTTTATTTCTTCAGCTATGAACGTAGTCTGCAGACTACAGGTAACCTACAGGTGATCTAACAGGATGTTAGTGTCTCTTCCTGTATGTTCTCTGAAGGCTGGAAACTGTCTGACTTGACTGCAGCTTTTTTCTCAACCTCCTGCTGCAGCTGCCTGATCTAATCTACTTTCCAGGTGAAGTGTAGTTCATCTCAAATGAGCCTAATATTTCAAACTGAAGCAGGTGTTGATCACTTGCAGCATAGTGGCCGGTTCAGAAGACTGAGACATCAGCAGTCAATGGCTGCATAAAACAGAGCAGTCAAAAATTAAAATTACTGCCTCACAATGTATGTCTCCACCAACCAGTCAAGTTGCAGTTTAAATAATGCCTGCGGCCATAAGAACATAAATGCATGACAGTCATAAAAAATTGTTATTCAAGGCTTTTTTTCAAGAATTCTGTCATTCAGCATAAGGTAATTGATTGTGCGTGCACAAAAAATTAAGCTGATCCATCCAGCTTTGTTCGAGATTAGCTCCAGAGAAGATTCAGGTCCCGTCATCACACACACACTCTCTCACACACACACGGTGTGTGTGTGTGAGAGAGTGCCAGGCAGGTAACTATACAAAAGTATGTGCATATGTTGTAGTATTCCATACAATATACAGCAGTGTTTAAGTACCTGACATGGATGTACCATGTTTACTACTAGGTCATTAACAATAATCAACAATGAGAAAGTGAGTTAAAATGGTGGAAGTGATCCACCAGACTGAACTCCTGTAGAGATCAGCCTGCGCTTTGGTTAACTGTTCCATTATTTGGGCTTTAAAAAGATCAACTTCAGTTATCTGTCCCAGCTGGCATGCAAACTGGCTGCAGGTCAGCTCCTGATTGCCTTCTGGCCCCGGGGCAAGTTTTTATAGCAGCTGTGCAAACAGAAACTAAACCACATTGTTTTATTGTTTCTTTTCTTCTCTCTGTCTCTCTCTCGCTCTCTCTCTTTCTCTATTCCATGAAGATGTGATACGCTCAGCTAACTGATTATTGTTTGGCTCCCTTTGTCCCCTTTCATGTAGATTCTATACCACTTTGAAGTGACGGTGAGTATCGACTTCCTAGATGCTCTGTGTTTGAGAGCCTTTCGGTGGGAGGGAGTGTGGGGGAGCAGCCATTTTGTTACTGGTGCAGAAAACAGTCCAAATAGTCAACTGAAAGAACATTTTGAAAATAACATTAAAAAACAGTGTACATTTCGTGGTCTTATGTGGCCTTAGTGCACCTGCAGAATCAGAATGACCTGTCAGGATGGCTGCAGGCTCTAATGTCTTTATTATGACTGAAGTCATGAGCAGTCAATTTCATCACATTTGATCATTTCTTCATATTAGTTTTCATTTCAGCAACAATTCAGGTGACTGATGTGCCTGTGCGACTGAAATTTTGCACATTAGTGATCCCCTGACTTTTCCTCTAGCACCACCATGAGGTTGTTTCATTTAATGAAATACCTGAATAACCAGTAGATAATTGCCAGGAAATTTGGTACAGATATTCAAAGTACCAACATGATGAATCCTAATGACTTTGATGGCCCTCTACTTTTTATTTCTGATGTTTATTACTTTGGCAAAATACCTGCAAATGTAATGACATTCCCATTAGCTTCAGCTTAACTTTGTGTTTTGTGCTAATTGCTAATTTGATGTTAGCATGGTTAACAGAGTGGCAATGATACCTGCAAACAAAGCCCACCTCCAGTCATGTTTCAAACAATATCAAATGCTCTGCAAGAAGCAATAAATTGTGTCTGATACTTTTTTTTTTGCAAAATAAGTTCAAATACCTTGTTAAAATTGCTTACAAATGGTTTTACACTTTGCCCTCCTGTAATATTCAAGGATTTATGAATATGCAAATAGTCCCCGCTCTCTCCAACCCCCCAACCCCTACAACTACCTAAGTGGCTGCACCTGGCTTCTTCTCTGTTTTGCTGGCTAATCATGGTAACTAGCTACATCACATTACACGTGATGTAACGTTAGCATATGTATGGTGCCACCCCCTGCCACCCCCCTCGTTTCATGGGATTGATTCTGAGCAAGAAACTCTCAGTCATGGTGTTTACTGCTTATTTTGCTCCTAATATGTCTTGTAACATTTGAAAAACACCACACGGACATGTTAACTGGGTAACATTGTAAATGTGAGCATGTTAGCATGCTGACATCAGCACTTTGTTCAAAATACTGCCAAGTACATCCTCACAGAGCAGCTAGCATGCTGTCGACTGTCGGTCTTGTTAATATGTTGCTAGTCTAAAAAGAAAAACAAGTCTTAAAGTGTCATAGTGTCAGTAGGGTGAAAAATGCCAATTTTCAATAACTCAGAAATAAATCTCATCATCGTCAGTGAGCAAACACGCAGCATGCTTGCACCAACATTGAATCATACTGGTGATTGGTGGTCTAATGTTACACGTTATAGAGAAGGAAAAACGCTAGGTTGTGATCACCATTTTAACACCAGGTCTTTGAACAGCTTCTTACTTGAAAGTGAGTAATTGTACTGTACTGTGTAATGTCACTTTCATTTTGTTGAAATGGTTTTGATAGCAAAAAAGTATCATTCAGGGGCCAGTATCTAAGCCAAGGTATCTGTATGAGTACTGGTATTGAAAATTGTCGAAAATTATCTTTCAGCCCTATCTGAAAGATAGAAAAAACAGCCCTGGGATAGAACTTGAATGACACTAGCATTTTAAATTTGTAAAATTTTATGACTGTAATTGAGCAGAATGTATTATTACCACTACAGTAATCTCTTTGAACACATATCTGCGTATGCATGCAGAATCTGTAGGTGAGGGACAAGATTTTGTTCTGGTGTTCAGGTTTCCACTTGTATTCAATTTAAATGTCTTCTGTCGTCCATTCTCACGCCTCAGGTTGCTAATCTGATGGTGAACAATGATACAGAAGAGGAAGTCTTGTCCTGGATATCTGATGGCCACACCAGAAAACATTGGCTGTCATCCCCAGAGGCTGAAATGTCATCAGATGATAGACGATAAGGGCTGGGTACTGAACTCTGTATTTAACTTAATGATACTGACTGAATTTTGTTGCCACTATCAAGTGCCAGTTCACATTTAATCTATCGGTGGCAAATTTCTAAACCTTGGAGCGCATTTGGGTGAGAGAATATCATAGAAGGAGAGAGAGAACCGAAAGCGGGTGTGGTGAAACTTTTCAAACCTCAAACTAAAGAGTGCACCTTTTTCATAGCTTGAAAGTTAAATCCAGCAGCAACAGCTAATGTTAGCACGCCTGCAGTCAGCGTCTAAGAACTGCAAAACTTTAGCTGAGGCATTGAGTAAGTTGTTGTCAGCATTCTTACTAGTGTTAGCCAACTCAGCCATTGGCTGCTTCTGAAACTTCTTACCAACATTATATGTAGTACACTACATGAGTATGAAACCAGTATTTGTGAATTGCAAACTATTCACAGGGATATATTACAGTATGAAGCACAGTGGTAGTAACCGCCACAACAACATGACAGGAAAGAAATCACGTTTCCTTCCTCCGTGGCACAACTACAGCGTTGCCCCGGTGACTGACTGACAGGCTGCAGGTTGTAGAGACGTTTGAGACGAGAGAGGGATGGATATTATTTTGTGTGGTATAAAATGCACAAAACAAATGACAAAAACAATTAAAATAAATAGCAATGTTAAATTTAGAAGTTTAGATAGAGTAAAGTTCTGGAAAAAGGAACTGTTGGGTACTGGTACTGAATTCCAGGTACTAGTATTGGTTCAAATGTGAACGGTACCAACACTGTAGTCGATGGGTTATGAGATTGTTACCTTACTAAAAATGATGAAAAGTGTGAAAACTCTGGCTGCTGTGATTTAAAACAGATAATCAATACATTTCAATTCACAGTCTGTGGCCTCTGCAGGTACAGTTGTCTGGGTGTAGTCACTGTGTCACTAACCACCATGTTTACTCTGTGTTTGTGTGTGTGTTTGAGAGAGAGAGAAAGAGATCAAACATGGGAGGGAGTGTTCAAAGGTTGCTGTGCCTGGCAGGTAGCAGAAGACTGGACCAAATGTGTTGCATCTGGTGAATTAAAATGAAATGGGACAGTTGTGTCCACTCACATGTTACACAGTCAGTTTGTTGTGCAACAGCAGGAAACATGAGAATGGACATTGGACAGTGAGGATACAGTCACACTGTACCCCCCCTTCATCCATGAAGAACAAATGAAGTACAATCACAGCCAGTAGTCTGAATTCTTCACTGACTTGAAGTTGCACTTCTTTATACTGTGATGAAACACTTCCCCCTGTCCTCTCCTGACAAGCACAGGTCATGTTCTACAGTTTTTACAACAGAAAGAAAACATAAAATGCCTCCATGCTGCTCATATATAATCCAAGACTTCATTTACATTTTACCATATTTTTAGCCTAAATCTTCACTGTAGATCCTTAGCTTGGAGCCACGTTCTCGTGCATGTGCACACTACCTGAACTGGGTGTGTGTGGTGTGATGGTGTGCATGAGTAAGTGAATGTCGTGTTGGGGCTTTAGGAGACTTGGTTTACACAAGACGAGCACTATGGAGGCATTTTATGGGCTAATTTTTTTGGTTGTTTTTTTTTTAACTGGTCACCATTCAACACTGCAACACTGTTTTCATAAACCTGACCTTCAGTTGGCATGAGCGTGAGTACTGACTGAATTTTTATTTTTGGGTGAACTATCCCTTTAAGCATTTAGCCAAGATGACCATTTCTAAACTCCCGCTAATGCACTCAGAAAGGTACAATATTCCTGCATTAAAAAGCAAGTTAAAGTATAGGTGAACTACTGTAACAGGTGTAGCTATAACACCCAAGCCAGCCTGGACAGGCTCCCTGAGCTTGGGCTTTGTACTCTCCCCTGACATTTTGTTCTCAGGATTGTACTGCATTTCATTCAATAAAAGCTTTCATTCAAGAGAAAAAAAAAGCTCTTAGACAACATATTTTAAAAGATCAAATTCTGGTTATTAAACATTGGAATGGGCCAACCCTCTAGTGAATGCATTCTGACTTATTTATGTCTTTATTTTTATTAAATTGAAAGAAATAAGTACTGAAGTGAGAGTTATGTCACCTCCATCAGTACAGATTACAGTCAAGTGTCTCCGAGTTCTCTTAATGTTAATCAAAATACACATTTTTAAACCATAATTCTTATTGATCTTTTTATTTAGAAGGGCTACAGAGTTGACATGTTATGGTTGAGGCACATCTGATAGTGATATTATTGAATGAATTTGCCTAAAGTTTACCAGTGCTTGAGGAGTATTCCTGCCTTTTTAAAGTGAGACAGGGGTCCTTAGGGTATAGCTGACTCTTTTTGTGCTTTTTATGCTATATGTTTTCTTCCGGAGTTGACAGAAATCTGCAACACAAGCGCCAACATTTTAATTAAAAAAGATTTAAAAACAAAGGTGAGTATAGTAGCACATTTTACACCCATGTAGATATTGTTAGTTTTAGATTTTGGAGGGCTTTTGAATATATATTTTCAGGGTCTTTTGATGCCTTTATTTGGTAGGACAGCTGAAGGTATGATAGGAAAGGGGGAGAGAGAGTGAGGGAATGACACACAGCAAAGGGCCGTGGGTGGGAGCTGAATGCATGGCCACCGCAGAGGACTCACAGCCTCACTGGGACAAATCCTCTCCAACTGAGCCACCACACCACTACATTTTGAAGTTTGTTGTTTTTTAACACATTTTGTGATTTTTTTTAAAGTTGAATTTATAAATGACACATATTTCATGTGTATATATATATATATATATACACACACACACACACACACACACACACACACACACACACGTATATATATATGTATGTATATATATATATTCGTATATATGTGTGTATATATACTATATATAAATCCTCAAATAATAAATTTTCACCAAAATTGGAACATCTGTGTCAGGAGGAATCATTTTTGAAGTTTATTTTTGATCCTATATGAGTGAAAAATGTATTGTATCATCAACTCATCACTCATAACTGCCTGCAAACCATATTTCTATTATGGAGCAGTTTCTGCATTCCTGCTTGCTATTGGACAACAACACAAATCATCAGATATCCAGGACAAGACTTCCTCTTCTGTACATCAGATTAGCAACCTGAGGTGTGAGAATGGACGACAGAAGACATTTAAACCAACTACAACCTTGACCTTGATGCAAAAAGTGAATCTGGTAATCATGTCAATCAATACCTCAACTATATCACCAGACAGAACGCTGATGTTGAACATTGATGGGATCCTGGGCTGGAACATGCACTGTAAATGTACCGGCACTGACCAGTGTTTTTCTCTGAGTGAAAATGATAGACAGACTGAAGGACTGATTAATCGTCAACCCAGCAGGCCTGTGGCAAGTGGCCCAAATGCCCGTTTTGATCAGGTTAATACAACTGGCTAGTTAGAGTTACAACCGGAGACAGTGTGAGAACTTAGGAGCTCAAGAAGTCTTTCATAAAAGGCCCATTAAATCATTTTGAGGAGCTGTTCCTCTAACCTAACCTGACCTGTTTGGAAAAGGGCAGGCACTTTCAAAAAAAACTTGGCAGATGATTGGATGAGCCATCTGTTTATCACATCTAAACAAGGGACGACTTCAA
Organism: Lutjanus campechanus; assembly: GCA_027495735.1. NCBI lineage: Eukaryota > Metazoa > Chordata > Actinopteri > Lutjaniformes > Lutjanidae > Lutjanus > Lutjanus campechanus. The sequence continues at coordinate 2,759 of JAJHUR010123554.1, read as the reverse complement.
CCAATCAGATCAACGCTTCAGTGGACACTTCTTGCTGTCATCACACCTAAAACCACACACGTAGCTGCCAGTAGTCCTTCTTGCACCACTTTTGAGGTGGACACAAACGGATAACTTGAAGCCTGGCAAGAGAGATTCTTGAGTGATCTTGCAAACTCACCTCGAAAGGTAAACTCTAACTGAAAAAATTAACTCTAACCCTGCTTCTCAGATGTAAGATTTAAGGCCAGTAAGGTTAATAGCCCTTTCATGCCATTGCATAGTATAAGGTATTACAGCGTGACGTGATGCTAACATGACAAACTACACATTGTTCAGAAGGATGTGGAGATTTTCACAGGGCATCCCACTGGTTATACTCAAAATGAGGAAATCAACCAGCCACTGACAGATCAATGTTTCAGTTCTCCACCCGCTCAATAGTAAATGATTATTTTGTGTCATAAATCTACCAGCCATTTCCATATTTTACCAGCCTTTGGCCTGGTTATATCATTCATTGTTAATCATTTCCACAACTTCAAAAGAGTAATCTGGAGCCTTCACAAAACAGGAACAATACCAAGTTTCGATCACATGACAGGGGGCATAGAGCATCGTTGTCTGGCACTGGAATGCCCCATCTTGCGGAGGTGCCAAAAAGTAATAAAAGATATTGATGAGATATATATAAAATAAAATAAAAAAAAACATTTCTCTGGAAACTTTAGCCATGTCCTTGCATCCAATAATACACGAGGGGCCTGGTGATCAGAAACTTTTCATAATCTGCACTTCATCCTCATCCTTGATTCATCATCCATCCCTTCCACACACATTTAGGCCTTTTATTGTTCTTTTTTTCTTAGGCCTATTTGATATTTTATATTGTCCATGTTTTGTCCATATATTGTTAGATTTTTTTTTATTGTATACTATTTAAAATAATCAGAATCTGCACATGTAATATAAATACATTCTCTTAATGTGTGTGTGCTTGTGTGTGTGTGTGTGTGTGTGTGTGTGTGTGTGTGTAGACTATGTATTGTGTAATGTGTATTCTATGTTGACATGGTGCAAATACAGTATTCCATATTCCAAAACATATTCTTTTGTGTTGTTCTTTCACATTACTAAGTAAAAGTGTAAAAAATGGCTTTGTCACATGTTTCTTATCCTATAAGCAGACATGCCAGATTTTCCAAGGAAATTCATGTTTTTCATTGTCCTCGCCCTATTTCCTCCTGGGATCACAATTCCTCTGTATTTCTGCAGATATCTGACTAAATTGAACACCGTTTTTTTTTCCCTTTTCATTACCACAACCTGTTTCTGACACTATACAGTGTGTATGAGCCCTATACAACTCTAAAAATTCCAACGTTTCCAAGCAGACAACAGTACAGCGACACCAAAGCAGACTTCCAAAGAAGAATTCCTGTTTAAAGTTTAAAGGAAAGGGCCGTGCATTTTGTAAATCTCCCATGTCAGTTCTCTTTTAGGGGCAGGGACAACCCCCCCCCCCCACATTAGTTTATGCCAGAGATTCTACAAGTGCAGGTTAGAAGGACAAATTATTCTGTATCCTCTCCTGAGATTATTATTCAACATAAAAATGCAGTTGCAGCGCCCTTATTGTTTTGTTATTTTCATTATTTAAAAGTAACCAGAATGCAGGAAACAAAGTCTCTGAAAAAGTTTATAGCATCAAAATCCTCACTGTTTTTGAAGTCTCAAAATTGGCGTATAAGTTTTCCTTGGCTGAGAAAAAATGGAGAACCTCTGTTAGAGTTGGAGAATAACAGGGAGTGGTTCAGATGAGGACATGCCTCGCTGCCTTTTGAAAGTCCCAAATGGCATAAATATCTATTCAAATCAGGGACTGTCCGTACAAAATAGATAAATGTAAAAGAGTATAGCATGAAGTAACCCAAGTACATGCACTTAGGTACTTTTTAACACTGGATTTGCTGAACTACAGACTCACCTGTTTGAAACGGATGTCTGTCTCCAGCTGTGGTTGACTTCAGCAGGTTTCTTCTTCACTCCAAACTGTTAAACTCCTGAATTCAGCTTTCTACAGCAGCAACAGAAGCGCTTTGTTCAAACTGCATTCAACTTTAACGGGCTTGTTGTTCTATTACCAGACAGCCGGTGTGTTTGTATGCTAAAGTGGCACTTGGGGAGGTCTGTGCTTACATGAGGCCACTTAATTAATAATAAGCTTTTCTCAGCAAAGTGTCAGGAACACTGAAACTTAAGTCTCACCTGACAGTTTTTAATGCCTGTTTTTCAACAGGGATGAGTCCATAATCCATTGTCTTCATCCACAACTGCAGTAAAACCAGAGGTGGAAGTGAAGTCACATCTGGAGCTGTCAAGGTGCAGTGAGGAGGAGAATCAGGCCAAAAAACATGTTACTGCAGATGGTGAATTGGCTGGTGTCGTCCACCCTGTCGAAGGTTTTAGAAGCGTCTCCTGAAGCTGGAAACAGCAGCTCACATAAAACACTGAGACTGACAGCTGGGACGAGTTGTTGGTAGTCCACAGGACGGTCAATGTCCCTCTGTTCTGTCATTTGCTGTGGTTCATCCCCACATCTCCATATTTCCTCCTTCTGTCCTGTCCACACTTGCTCCTCTGTCTGTCCTCTCCTTGGTGCTCAGTTACAGGTGCTGCAGTTGGCCCCTCCCACTGACACACACACACACACACCTACACACACCTACACACACACACACACACACACACACACACACACACACACGCACACACACACA
>JAJHUR010123553.1:1715-20291 GCA_027495735.1 Lutjanus campechanus | reverse complement strand
GGCCCCCGCCCCTCTCTCTCTCTCTCTCTCTCTCTCTCTCTCTCTCTCTCTCTCTCTCTCACACACACACACACACACACACACACACACACACACACACACACACACGCACGCACTATTCTTTTGCTGCCAAAGGACATGTTGCTAGTGCCATGTTAGCTGTTGGTGTTTGCTGACTGAGTTGTGATGATTAGCTTAGCTGGCGAGTGTTGTGTTAACTTCGGGAAATACCTGAATGTGTGTCCTTAAATTTGTGTTGGATGTCTTGGATGTTGACAGGAGCTTCCTTTTGGGGTTGCACAGTAAACACCGGAACGTGTAACTTGTTAAGGTATGGCCATGGAGATTCACGAGATGTACACGTCTCTGCCCCCTCCTCTGTCACTGTCTCCTGCTGCGCGCTTTCCATCCCGCCCCGCTGCATCAGACAGTTCGCGGGCAACTTTTCATACACGGTCGATAGGTACGTGATGTCACATGGAAGAGATGCATTCAAGGTTTAGAAATGCCTGGGAAAATGTAGCTTCTGTGGACGCTACCGCGTTATTTGATCACTAAAGTAGCTTCACTACTGAAAAGCTATTTGATGTAGAAAACAGTGACGTTTCGACCACATTACTGAGAAATATAGTTAAACTAGTAACGCCGCTACTAGCAACGCCGCTGAAATGTACTGAAAGTATGTAAGTAAGTGACTTTTTTGTCTTTTATGCTTTGATCATGTCTTATGAGTTTTTTGTCTTGTCTTTTACACAGTTTTTTTTTCATCTTGTTATGTCTGTCGTGCTTTATGTGCACTGATGGATGTACAGCAGAATCATTTTTTCTTTTATTGTAGATTCTATTTATGTATTTATGTCTATTTATGATGCAAAATATGAATAATCAATGATTCTCCATAAATGCATTAAAACTAAAGTAATGAGCCTGTTATGAAAATGAAGTAGAAAGTACAGATATTTGTGTTAAAATGTAGGGAGCACAAGTAAGAAGTTGTCAGAAAAATATGTACTTGAGCGAAGTACATATACCTGAAAAATCTTAAGTACAGTAATGAAGTATTTGTACCTCCCACCTGTGTTTAGAATATATTCACTGCTTTACCTTGCTGTCAGACAGCCTTTTCTGATGGGAAATTGTCATTATACAAACCAAATCTCACTTTCTCTGCACAACTACCAGACTCCACTGGCTAAATCAGTCATTTTACCTCACAGATTACTCAGTTGCAGGTCTACTGCTGCCTCAATCATTTAGTATGTTTGTGTTATTGTGTGTTTTAACAGGTTCATTCAGATTCACCAAAGTTACACAATCACACAAACAGGCAAACTGATTGATGCAGCGGTAGACCAGCACCTTCCATGTTGTGCGAGGTAAAATTACTGGTTTTGCCGATGGAGTCTGGTTGAGCAAGACAGAGCAACATTTGGCTTATATAACAGCAGTTTCCTGTCAGAAAAGACGGTCTGACAGCAAGCTAAAGCAGCGCAAATATTCTTTTTAGATGACTAAAAAACATTTTGCTGCTGAACCTCAAACAGCAGTACGCTGCTTAGCTTCAGTGCTTGTACTCCTCTGCGCTTCAACCACACTTCAAATAACTGAAGTATCCCTTTGAAAAAATCTTGAGAAAGGCCTCGCTTAACCTTTTACCGACCGCTGTTCTGCCTGTGGGACACTAGAACCATGTAGAGCTTTCATGGAATGCCAGTTACATGAATATGACCGTGTAATATATTTAATAAGAGGCTAGACTCTTGTGTTTTTGGTCATTATCTCCAGTCGGTGGGTGTTAAAGGCTTACAGGGACACTCCACTGATGGAGTACAATGGAATACTGAAAAAGAAAAAGAGGTTGGAAAACAGCACGGCGATACATGCAAATTGCAGAGGCAAAACACCCGTCTTGTTGTCAATAGATTATTTTTACTTGTGCTTTCATTTGCTCGGACCACCTCACAAACAGTTTTTGTTGACTGAGGCACACTCGCTCACTTTGATAAGCCTTTAATAATGACACTCACACCTGTTGTAAAAATGCGTTGTGTTCCTTTTCAGTCAAATACCTGTCGCCAGCAGCTGCAGGAATATATGTGTTGCATCTGCAGTCTCCACTTTTTTTGCTTTAAATGTTATTATTCAAATATTCTGATACATAATTGACCTTCTGTGCTTCTTTTCACAGTTTTGAGTTGTTTCACACATATTTTAACTTTCTACAGTGAGATTATGCGTAAAGCGGCAAATCTCCACACTCAGTTTTCTCTGGATAATCAAAATCTATAATGCCAGCAGGAGGCAGTTCTATGTTTTGTGAGTTGCTGGTTGCTTTTCTCGTGGTATTTACAGTAGTGGCACTGTTGTGCACATGCATGCCCTCTTATGACTAATGCAGCCTTTTTAATTAAGGAATTAGAAAACAATACGACAGTAAGTGTAAACAGTAGTGGAAACACGCTTTTTAGATGGAGCCCCGACTGTGAAGAAAATAAGGTTTCCCACATCATACTGTATGTAAATTCAACATCATCTTCCCGTCAAAGGATATTTGGATTTTGTGTGATAAATTTGGGGAGCTGAATTAATATGTGAAGCAGGGGTGGATTTAGTCATTTTGGGGGCAGCGACAAACACAGGCCCACATCCCTAGTTTACCCCCTTTTTCAATCCTTGAATAATTCATAAGTCATTAAAATAAACTTTTATTTATGGTGGTGTGCTGAGAGAGGAAAGGAGCTGGAAGCTGTTCTGATGGCTGGTGATAGGGCAGCAGGATACTTATGTATCTCTTGCCAGACAGCAGCAGGGTGAACAGGCTGCTGGGGTGGGAATTGTCTTTTAGTAACCCCCTTCCTTCCTCCTTATTTCAGCACGGCTGGGTAGCTTCACTTCATTTTTCAACAGTCTGTACACAACGCCGAGACGTTTGTTTACACGAGGCAGCTACTGTCTTCCTGAGTCATTTTTGCGGATGCAAAGTAAAGTGAAATCATGGAGGTCCAAGTTAGTGGAGAGGCCCTGAGACACTCACGAATTAAGCATTCTGATGCAATTTTAGCATAATTCTTTTGAGAAAGACACAATCAAGAGACAAAATTAAATAGCATAAATAAATTACGAAAAAAAACAAACTTAACCATGGGCCTCATTTCTAAAATGGAATTACAATCAATTTTTGATTGATTTACGTATGGCCTAGGAAGTAAACCAAGTATAAAAGGTTATTTATAAAAGCTCAGTTTGACATGGAAATGATCTTATGTTTAAGCTAAGTCTAGACTTGACTGAAGCAATTTTCCTGCTGGTTATGTCGGGGTGTTGCCGTTTGGAAAGAAATGTGCCCAAACCTGTGGTGACCTTTGCATCAGCTTTATGACCAATGTGACAGGAATTACCAATCAAAGGTGTGATGAATTGATGGCGACACACTACCAAGCTTCGTGTTTGGCCACCCCACTATTTAATCCACTGAATAATATACGTTACTTTGATTTTTTTTAAATAAGCTCAAAAACAGTTTGCCATGGTGAACCTGATTTAATAACTTATTTCTTCTTTAAAGCTGAATTTTTGAGTTTTAGAAACCTCAAAGAATTCTGTGTATCAAAAATTGTTCAAACGATTTGTCATTATTTTTGGTGCTTGGAAATTAAATGGCTGCAATCGAAAATATGAAATTATTGAGTTTCAGTCAGTTGATTCAACAATTTTTGAAATACAAAATGTTTTGATTCCAAAACCCAAAGATTCATGTTTTCCATAGGGGAAAAAAAGTATGGCAACAAAAGATTATAGGTTGAAAAAACTTTTTTAAATGGTTATTTCAAAACTTAAGTTTGAGTGTGAAACAAAACTTAGTGAAGGCAGTTGCCTTGAAATTATTATAAATTCTTAGTTTTCTCAGCGCTCTTTTTTTACAGTATTCCTGACAAGACCTTCATCTCTACTTCATTAAGGGGAGATTGTTGATTGGAAGGCAGGTGCCATAAATACGTTAAGTTGAGATTTATAGATCACAGGCACCTAAGCTACAAATTTTTGTCTTAGAACCTGCAAGCAAAGTTTTTTATGCTCGCACATAAGCACACTGCTGGAAATGATCTTAAGACTAAGACCAAGTACAAATCTGAGAACATTTTTATAAATGAAGCCTCATGAGTTTATGAGGCATTTCATGGGGCTTTTGGTAGCTTGGGGGCCTATGAGGCAAGGAAATTGCCTAATGGTAAGCCCCTCCCCCCTCATCCTGATGTGAAGTTCAATGTAGTAACACTGCAGACACTAATATACGGCTATAGGCAATATTCATTTTTGGATTACTGTATATTTTTTCCTCCCAGAAAAAAACAGTTCAATTATATCCAGACCAAGACCAGGGTTTGGCTTCTGTGGTCTGGACCTTCATCTGGTGGGAGCTTTCACACCAGTCATTTTGGTTTGGATCAAGCTAAAGTGTCTGGCCCAAACAAAGTAAGTGTGAAAGTACCAACAACGAATTTAAAATAAGAAATTAAAAATGTGCTGTATGTAGTGAACCCATGTGCTAGTCCCACATTCAAAAACTTGAGGATATACAGTAGTGAAATACCATTGTGTGGCAAAGCAGAAAAACAATAGCTAACCTGTCAGTCACTTCGATCCCTTTTAGATAACTAATTTCCTGATCTTATATTTTTATGTATAAGATTAGGAGATAAATCAGCCCCTTTTTGTCCAAAATCTGTGACAAAGTTTAAAGTCCTTTGCATGTAGTTGGCTGCTTAACTGTAATGTTGCTTATTAAAGCGAGAAGTTGATACAAGACAACAAATGGAGACCAAAAAGGGGAGCAGATGGAAGCAAAATGCAGCCGTCAGACTCGCCTCCCCATCCCTGATATACATAAACACGTTTTTTTTTTTGTTTTTTTTTTACATGCATAGTTGCTAAATCCGATACAGACAAAACATTCTGAAGCACAATGATTTGTGGCGGAAGATGACTGACCCTTACAGTGTCACCATCAAAGCCTCACCACCCACTCTTGTCACCACATTAAGCTCATATGGAGGGCATGGCAGGGCAGAGATCCAGCAGGCTGGGGGCCTGTGCCAGGAAGTGCTCTGTAAAGCACATGGTGAGAGCCTGCAGCACCAATCAGCCTGTACTGAGGCTGTCAATTGGCTCATTAGCGCTCATTACAGCGACCTGTTGGGCACCTGGGTGCCCTTCAGAGCTCTTAGGGCAGGGGGGTGGGGAAGACTGGGGGTTGGGTGAGGGGCAAAGCAAGGAAAAACAGAGAGCAAAAAGAGGGCAACAAAAGACATATCCTACGCTTTTGTCTTGGAGGAGATGAGGGCGAAGGCTGATGAATTGGGGGAAGGAATGGCAGGAAGATGAGGTGAGGATAATGATGCTAGACTACATAGACACAAAAAGGTAATTGGAAGAGAACATGCAGATAGCAGTATGTTGTGCTCACATGATGAAAAGGATCTTTACTGCCTCCAAATTGTGAAAAGGGTAGTAAGAAATGGAAAGCAGTGTCCACATTCTTGTTTTCTCAAGGTGAGTTCTGGTTGAACACAAGGTGATTTTTTTTCCTTTTAAAATGTATTCATGCTAATTTGACCAGTGAAGTGTCTTCAGACTGTACTTATTTGCTCTAAACAGCCACTGTGCACACACATTGCTGTAAATAGCTAAAAACATGGCTAACAACTATTCTGATACTGACTGATACTGCAAACAAAAACTATCATTTTCCTGCAGTTTCTCTTGTGTCTGTATGTCCATAAAGTTGAGTCACTAAGGGGTGGATGCAAATCTCTCCCTCAGCTATAATACAGCATATCAAATATTCTCAAAAGGCTTTTGCCATAGTTGGTACTGCACAGAGCAAAGTTGCACAATTGGACTGCCACTTAAGGGCTTTCTTCACCAGGAAGTATAACTATAACAATCACTATAAATACAGTATATCGTTTTAAAAATCCAGACCGCACCTTTATAGTTGTGGGGTGGCCATTCACTATAGTTATAACCATTTTTAAAGCACCATTTATCATTATTGTTATAGTTATTATTCTCTGTATGGACGGCCCATAAAATTTAGTTTGTGTTCGGTCTAAACCATACTTGCCATGAGACATCAAAAATAGGGAGGATTTTGCATTCTTGTGACTAGTAAGCATGAATGTTAAGTAACATGTACATATACATTTTTTTGCAAACAGATGCCTGCAGATAACTTAGAACTCACACTTAACTTGAAAATACAATGGGACCCCAGTATTTAGCTCGCCTGGTGCTCCAACTTCATATCTGATTGCAATAACACAGAAAATGAATGTTTTACAAATGTTCTAAGGGTATACTAATTAAGCTGGTCTTAGAAAAAAAAATGTACCCCTTTCCTTTGAAACTTTCCATAAGAAAAAAAAAAGTTTGAGAATTTGTCATAATTCTGGAGGAATGCAGGGAAATTGTGGCCCTGGGGGGAACTGGGTGAGGGCAGTGGAAAACAGGAGGGTTGCAAGTATGACTATAGCCACACCTTTACTGCTGCTGTCGTACTGGGCTTCCCTCATGACATATCAACTCACCAAACTGTAAAACTGGCTGTGAAAAACTAGCCCATTCCTTTCAAACTGCGTAACAAGTGACACAATTTTAGAACCTGTGTAAGCACATAGGAAAATGTCAAGTGACATAGTATAAAGAGCGAGAATGTCTGTGTATGGAGGAGATAGGGCGGATATATTGGTCAAACAAGCACAGGACTTTGACGCAAGAGTCCAGGATTCATGCCTCTTGCAAACCAAAAGGCCTTCTGGAAGTGATCTGTTTCCATTTGTAGTCTGAGTAATATTGACCAATCAAGTTTAAGCTGGATTTGGTTATATGAAAGTCAGCGATCCATTTGCAGAGCAGCAGAGTGTGAAAGGATCGGCCAACATGCAACCTCAGATCCGATCGATCTGGTTATCGTCTGATGATGAGTTAGCTACAATCAGTGACCTGCACAAGGAAAAAGATAAATTAGCCTGGATATCCATTATCTGGATATCCACCGGAAGCCCTGAAACATTAGCCATTGTCTAAAGGCTAAATCATCATCACATGATAGCCAGTGGGTTTTGAGATTATGTGTCACGTGGCTTGTTTCACTTACGCCATGAGACTTAACGTAATATACAGTAGTTATTCTAACCCAAACCATGATTGCTTTCTAAACCTAACCAAGTAGTTTTGTTGCCTAACCAAACTGTGACTGTTTCACAACGTTGACCACATATTTATTTTTGTTACCATGACAACAAAGGTCACCTGACCGTGGATGACAACGAAGGTTATCTGACTATGGATCTGCTCTCCATTAGAAGATAAAAGGGAAGGACTGGTGTATTAACCTGACACGCCAGATGGTTTGTTACACAGAACCATCTGGGAAGTCGTCCTTAGAATCTGTTTGGAAAAGGGCTGACACTTTCTTAAACACACTTAACAGGTGATTGGGCGAACCATCTGTCGAACACGGGCTAACTTAAGCCAATCAGATTAACGCTTTCATGGACGCCTCTTGGTGTCACACCTAAAACCACCCCCTGTAGCTGCCAGTTGTCCCTCTAAGGACGATGATTGGCTGCACCACTTATGGTGTGGACACAAATGGATAACTGGCAAGATGGATTTGTGACCTTGTGATCTCGCAAATCCAGCTGCCTCGCAAGATCACTGGACCATTACCTGCGTGCAAACTTGGACTTTGGCGCATACACGACATGCGATTTGAAAGTGTCAAGTCATGTTATTGGTACACAGATTGAAGAGACCGGGCTGGAAAAACACACTATGTTGGATTAAGAGTGTGTCATGTGATCACGTGTGCATTTTCGGTTGAAAGGATGATCCAGGACACAGAAAGTACAAAATATTACACTGTTCGTAACACTGAGTGATGAGGTGAATCCAGGTCAAGGCTTTACTCCCTTGTTAATTTCCTTTATTAAATCTGTCCTAATCACTGATGGAGATAAGGAAAATCAGTTGAGTCTGAGAAGTTCTCATCTTTCAGACTCCCATTGTCGCTCAATGCCAGGATATTTTGTAATTATTTCTGTATTATGTATTTGTAGTTTGAATTATTTGTGTTCATTGTATCCAGTCTATGCTGTGTTTAATTTAATGGGGTCTTTAGAGAGCAACAAGTTCAGCATCAATAGTAACAGGTTGAACAAAGCTCACACAACCATGAAATCAACTCAAACAGCCCCATCTATTTGACATCCTCTTACCTTACTCCCTCTGCTTTCTCTTTCAATATGAAAGCTTTCACATGATGATTATACTTACCTGACAGCTTTTCTTTATGGCGCTATACCTTTGAGACTCCTCCACTTGAAGTCTAACACTTTTTGTTAAAGCTAAAAGTATTTTAACTCTCAGCACCCCGCGTGCTTGCTGAGCACTAAAAATATCAATTTTACACAGAGTCAATAGTAGAACTTTTTTACTTTGCACGTGTACAAAAGAAGTCACTGTAAAGAGAAGGCACCCTCATAACGAGCCACATAAGGCACCTCTTTATCAGCAGTTCAGAGGACGTGGCAGAGCCAAGGGACACAGATGCGTTTTTTGAACAGAGGAGCTCTCGTTTTGACACCAATAAAAGTAGACAGAAGTGTCAAAAAAAAGAGTATTTACACAGATATTACAGAACTGTCAAAAAAGAGTATTTACTCAGATTATGAAAACCCTTTCAAAAAATACAGAAAAATTCAGTGGATTGAACATTTTGTTTCCCCTGAGTGTTCTGACTCCACCTGCTCCATGTGTCGTCTGGGTTTAGGTGTTCCTCGCACATTAAATAAAAAATATACTAAAATTGGGCACTGTAGTTTTTATCAGACGTCACTCAAACAGGACTAAATTGTGCATTTGTAAGGGACTATTTTCAGCTGTGGATCTGGTGCGCTGTCCAGCAACAGCACAGTGTATTTGGGATTGGGGCAAAATAGGGTACAGTTAGTTGGCCTGAGCCAAATTTAACAACTGCTACAGGTGCATTTAATTTTGAATAAACATAGCAATCAAAGCACCATATTAATCCATTTCATTTGTTACCAAAATGAGTCAAAATTATCTGTTAGTCCTACAAAGAAGGAAGAGATGACAAAGGCAGCGGTGCGGTGTGGTAACATAGGCAGATTGGTTAAATAGGAACAACTAAACCACCCACAGTTGGTTGAGTGGCGCTGTAGTTTACCCACCTTGCTTCCCCTCATTAACTGATACAGTTGATCTGTAAATAGGTGTGTTATTTGGGTTTACACCCCCACTATGCCTCTACTCCTGATTCTTGACTTCACTCTTGGTGGGTGTACTGCTGAAGACCCAAGGGAGAACAGTGTTGAATTTGGTGCAATTTGGTCAGATAGTGACACTTTAACAACCAACTTTGCTTCTGGGCCTGTAACTTTTGAATTGTAATTAGAAGGTCTCAGAAACATTAGTTGTTGTTTTTTTTTCCTGGATATGTGAGTCCAAAACAAATCTATCCATACAAGTCACACCCATTTGCATTTAGATTGATTTTCTGCCACTTCGAATTTTGTCCAAATCCTACATATTTTAAGCAATAGTCACCAAATTTGATACAGAACATCTCTGAACATCTCTTGGGGGGGAAAAAGTAGCTTTTCTGGATTTTTGTATTTTTTGTATTCCATGAAGTTTGCTCAAATGCTGTGGGCAGAGCTTACCTTCCAAATAATGTCATATCTCCTCAACACTTTGTGGTATTGGAACCATATTTGGTGAGCATGCGAAGATTTGATGCCTCAGTCACCATGACAAATGTGGTGCCTTTTAGAAAAGAGGGCACTGTAGTAGCGTCATCTAACTAACAGAAGGAATCTCTGTATATATATATGCAAAAATGTGTTTAGTGCAGGCCCTGACCTTTGACCTAATCAGTTCATCTTTGAGTCCAAGTGGACGCTTGAACCAAGTTTGAAGAATTCTCCTCCAAGCATTCCTGAGGTATCGTGTTCACAAGAATGTGACGCAAATGAGGTCACAGTGACCTTTGAACCCCCCAAATCGAAGCAGTTCACCTTTGAGTCCAAGTGGTCATTTGTACCAAATTTGAAGAAATCCCCTCATGGAGTTCTTGAATTATCATGTTCACAAGAATGTGATGACCTGAAAACCTGAAAGCTGCCAGTGTGGAGCCATGAATCAAGTTTTTCAAGGTTTTTCAAAACTTGTGAATCACAGAGGTCCTTAAAACTTACAGTCATGAATGTCCACGAAAAAATTAGGCTTATCTGTCCAGCAGTATGAGAGATTAGCTCCGGACAAGATGCAAGCCCGCTGATCACACACGCACACACTCACTCACACACGTGCACATACGAACCGGTCACCTGACCAGAAGTACGGGAAGTAATTCCCTTAAATAATTAAATTAAATTAAATATGGAGCTTAATCCCAAAGCAAATGTAGATTAAAGGGCCTTGAACATCATCTTCTGTTGTATATCGTGAATATATTTATTGTTGTCTCCTGTCTTAATTTTTGTGATTGCAATATTATGCTAAACGTACGTATTTTGTTCCTTGTCTTAATGTTTGTCATCAGCAATGTTGCAAATGGAGCTGCTATGACACAAGACAAATTTCACACTCATTCTGACAATAAAAGTATCATCATCATCATCATTAAAAAGAAAGAAAAGAGATACCTCAGATGCTGAGTCAAGACAGGATTTCCCTGTCTGCGGAGCCTGTAATAGTTGCCTCTCACATGAACAGTGACAACACTGAGATAAGCAGGCACAGCAGCAAAGATCATCTATATCTAAAAAAATAAAAAATACCATCATGTAGGAACTTTTTTTCAGCTACAGTAGCACTTTTTGTTTCCAAAAACTCTCTTTGAAAAATGTGGTAAAGCAGTATATCAGGGTTAAAGGTAGGATGGAGTCTCTCCCCGGGGAAAACAGGGGCATTACAAAGCAGTGCTGAAGCACTGAAAGGTAGGTAAGTAGGACAATGTCCCTTTAAAAAAGCAGAAAGGGGAGGACGAAGTGTGGGACATAAATTTTTAGTGCCTTTACAGAGGGAAGAGTGCAGAGCTACAGAGATAGGAGGCAGCGATATTACAGGGCGAGGGGTTTAAAGGAGTGTAAAGGCAGCTCAGTGGAACATAATCCAAGAGGCCTTTTGTTCTCTTTGCAACGTGATACTGTTGGTTCATAAAAAAGCACTTCAATTGAGCGAGTGTATTGAGTGGGTGCATGAATTTGATTTCATTCCAAACAGCATTTCTAATACGTATTCTGCTCAGGTGTCACCAAAGATGAAATACAATTAAGGGACCTCAATCTGATCTAACATCCTGCACAGAGAAAAACTGGTAAAATAAAATAAAAAAAGAAAAGAGGAGCGAAAACACTGGAGCTGAAAATGAGGCCAACGAGAAGAATACATACATTAAAGCAGCCGATTCACAATATTTGCTCTTCATATTACTCATACAACAGATACCCACCTGGGAGCGAGGTTGCCTTTTAACAGGCAATGTCAGTGGATGTTGCCTGCACCTAACATGACACAGATTTCTCTCCTTGAAAAAGCTTAAATCCAACATCAGCCCCCCCGTTTTACTGCGCCTCAGATACCGTCATAAATGTTTCAGAAGCAGCACTACAATATGGAAACAAAAAAAGGATAAATACTCAACTCCCTGGAATGGGGATAAGGCCCCAAAATATGTTTTGGAAACATAATCAGCATCATAGCAGCTCTGTGTGTCTGTTTACACTGTGGCCTCTACCATCGCTCCCCTCTCCTCCAACAAACAAGAGGACGGGGGGATGGAGGAGAGGAATAATAAAAAAAAAGAGCAAGAAATATCTTTTGCATATTATTTTAAGTAACTGTTCAAATTTCATTTCAGAATGGTAATCCACAAAACAAATATGTAGCGGCATATTTTAAAAAGGGAGGCTCCGCTCGCTTCAATTTCCTATTGTGGCGTTCGGCGTGTGTTTGCTCTTTGTGTCTGTTTGAATTGATTTGCACAGCTCGGCAGACAAGGGCTGAATGCTCAGACCAAGAATCCATAATTTCATATGATCTGATAGTTCTGCAGTATTAGATTGATTTTTTTTCTTCTCCCCCCCCTCCCTCCTCTCCCTCTCTGCCTCTCTTTGGTGTTGATGTTAACAAACAAGCCGAGGTACCTGCGCTCATGGAAGCAGAGAGCAAAGAGAGGCGTTTTGTTCAGGCTAAGGTGATAATGTGGAGACGGGGACATGTTTGTTTGAGGAAGGGGATATGTTTGTTATGTGTTGTTTTTCTGAGAAGCTACTTCCCATCTAGCCCATTTAGCCGGCGGGGCTGTGGTGTCTGTAGCTGCACAATATCCAGGACCGGAGGCTTAACACGTCGCTTATCTGCAGCTGGTTAGGTCTGCATGCGATGCCCATACTGCTATTACCTAATATTCAAGTGCAGCACTTCTGACGCCTCACAGTAGATGAATAGATCAGATATTGATTGTGATGGAAAATAAGCCATCAGCCCACAATACTGTAGGTCTGAAACATTGTTGGAGGGAAAAAAGAGTGAAGTACTGTTTTCCTGGTAAGATAACCTGCTCAACTCATATATCAAAGCACTTTTACTGTAAATCAAGCCACTCTGGACACACTCAGATTCTCCCTAATCTCACTCGTTCAAATTTGATCTTTTTCTGCTAAATATCAGCAGTTACTGAATAATTTCATCAGATACACTGTTGAGTGGTTTTCCCGACCCGGTCTCATCACTCATAACATGACTTTACACTTTCAAATTGCGTGCAGGGCATGCGTGAATCTTCCCGTTAACCTCTGTGGAGTCAGGTGACCTTCGTCTCCATGGTGACCTTAGGTGTGGTTAGGTTTAGATAAAGATCATGGTTTAAAATGAGTGTGTTACCTACCTAACCCCATGTGTATGTGTGTGTATGATTGATAGGTACAACTCGTTTTATTGGTTCAGTATTGAGGGAGGCGGATGCAGCCGGCAGCCGCGAAACGAGTTATAACGGTATGAGGGCAAATACGTCCCATAAAAGTTTGTGCATTAAAAGTGCTTTTTTTCACCACAGACTGGATCAGCTCGCCAGTGTAATCTCTGTCAACAGCATGCTTCACTTCTGATTGCTGTGTGTGACGACATCTCGCGGGATCTTTGTTTGAGAGCCAGTCAGAGCGGAGTTAGCTGTCCCGGAGTTCAGTTGAAAGTTTTACTACCCGTATTCAGCTGAAAGTTTTATGTTTGTGTTTATCCGAATTGCAAGAACAGGATGTCGAGCAACACCCCGTACAACTTTCACAGGCTGCCTTTGTCGGACAGCAACATGCTGAAGTTGTGGCTAATTGTGCTACAACTGGATGCTAACGCTCCTGTCCAGACACTGCGCCTTGCAGACCATCGGGTCTGCAGTGCACACTTTTCTCAAGATGACTACTGCCAGCCCAAGAAGAGAAGACATCCAATCCTGAAACACTTCACCAAGCACACCTCAAGAAAACAGCTGTCCCACTCACTGCAACAAGACATTCTTCAACAAGCGAGAGTGCACAGTAAGTAAGAGAGACGCTTTTCATGCTGTTGACAGAGATTACACTGGTGATCTGAGCCGGTCTGTGGTGAAAAAAAGCATTTTTAATGCACAAACTTTTACGGGACGTATTTGCCCTCATATCTACCGTTATAACTCGTTTCGCAGCTGCCGGCTGCATCCGCCTCCCTCAATACTGAATCAATTTTAAAACGAGTTGTACCTATCAATCATACACATACATACACATGGGGAAATAGGGCCCAGGTTGAAAAATACCGAAGTTATCCTTTAAGTTAAACACACATTAGTTAACGTAACATTAAGTATGTAAGGGAGTAGTGGGGTAAATAGAACGATTTTGAAAAAATATCTAATTGCAAAAATTTTGACTGATATTGCAATTGTGATATGATTTGCAATGATAGAGGTAATGATGATTTTTACATCATTATTCTTATTTTGATTGAAAAACATGTTATAATGACTGTGGTGTGATTGTTTTTTCTTTTTTTCAAGAATGTGTACAAAATGAATGTCTTTTTGAGTGTGTGGGATCTGACTTGTGGGACAGGACATCTCTGTCTCATCACATTCATTAATTTGAATTTTTGCCGTACATTTTGCCTTCAGCAAATATTGCACCCCCTGCGATTTGAAAATTGCAGAAAGCCGTATTGCGATTCCGATGAAGTTTTGATTAATTGTGCTGCCCTAACGAGTGGATATGTGTTAAACAGTTTACATTTACAGCACAACATGGAGATGAAAACGCACCTGATGTGAAGGGTGGTTGCCTCCATGAAGACTCTTCAAACTGTTTAACGCACTCCTACAAGTTGATTGTCCCTCTTATTATCCTACCATGGTCATTTGCCAACAAAATGAAATAAAGGCATTCATAGAGTTTTTGTTGAAAGTTTTGCACTTCATGAAACTTGTGAAGCAAGAACTTACCCTAATTCTAGTCCCTCTTCCAACCAAACACAGCTGACTTGCTGCAGTTGATAACTAGTAACAGAGCTTCCTAACTAGAAGCGATGCAAGCGAACATCTGTCCACGTAAACGGGCAGTGTTGCAGCGGCACACCTGAGATTCTGTAGATGAGTAAATTAGCTGTCTGAGCTATTAATTTGTAACTAATAGAATTAACGTAACTAAAAGTTCCCCTTTTCCCTTTTGACTGCTTTGATGAGGGGAAACAGAAACATTGAGGATGCCACATTGATTTTAACCAGATTAAATAGGTTGGAGGTGCGTGAAACTTCAACGAAATAGAGGCAGGACGAGCGATTTTTTCAAGCTGGTGGCATGCCGCTCAGCCTAGTCGCTGACGCACAGGGCAGGTTAGGACGTCCTCGCTTAGGAAAACTGAAGCTATCAGCTGTTCGCTCACTTGCTTCAGTCAGAAAGTGGTAGAGCTTGGCCAGCTGTGCTCTTTACTGTTCCTTTGGTTACAAGTTGGGTAGTGGATGAGCTCTGAACGGTGAACTTGAGCAATGTACATTAAACGGTTTTAACGCAAGTATTACCCCAGACCATGGTATGTGACGTTAGTTAAATATGTTGCAAAACTTAGATATGAAAGTTAATGTTGACTTTTGGGTTTACACGGGACACAAACCGTGGACTCCTGGGTGACAGTCCTGTGTTTGTTCGACACATCCATTGACATGTAAAAATGGACGACATGACACCTCGCAAAAAGTGAAGCCTAAACATCTTGATCGCCTCCTGGTGGCTGGCTGCAGGATAGGCTATAAATCTTGCCCCGTCTATGTTAACAGAGATGACATGGGCCAAACAAAAAAATATCACGCTACATGTAAAAACTTTTTGTGTTTCTGCTGATCACGCTCATGTTTGTTCAAATGTTCCTTTCTCTGGTCAGTTTGTTTTAATTTGTCATTTATCGCTATAAAAAGGGGGTTTCATGTCATGACTGAAGCTGAGCTCTGCTTGTGACCGAGCCTGCCGGCTGGCTCCGTGTCGCCAGCACAAGAGGGCAGCGCTCGTACCCGGGTTATTTTGGCCTTTTTTTGTACAGTGGGAAGCAGCAGAGACGCAGCATCCAGCTTTATTTACAGCCAATGGACCCATCCATCAACCCCGACCTCCTCCATATGCAGACTTTCTTTCTTTTCTTTCTTATAACACACAATTACATGAGACATTGCTGTGTTATTCACACAGCACTTGGCGAAACCAGGCTTATTTTTATGCGTTCTTTCATAGTAAGGCGGGTGTGCAATGTGTAAGTAAGACTTTGACCCTGGAGACCAGAGTTTGTGCACAGCAGGTCTGTCAAATTAACAACAATATAATTACCACACAGAATGAATAGAACAGTTTCTGAACAGACTCCCATATTGACAGGACAAATTCATTTGTTAGTGCCCTTCAAAACCAAATCACCTCAGCAAAAATAAGTTCTGATCTGATCTGACACAGGTCTGGTTAAGTTTTGATCAAAAAGAAAAAATAACTGCTTGGTTAGTGTTAGAGAAACCTATAGTCAGACCTTATCTATTTAGACTTTTGGACACACTCACACTCTCAGTATCTCCCCAAAAATATTCTTTTTGTTTCTGCGATAATATGATGCAGCTGATAGTGGATACTTGCATCCACATGCATATTCACCCCTCAACGAATCCTGGATGCTTTTCCAGTTATTAGGACATGAGTAGACCCATGAAGACACCTCCCTCTGTGGACATGAACGGCTAAAGGCATGGTCAAAGACAAAAGTATACCGAATTCACCTCCATCTCATCTTATTTTCATGTTGTTGCTGTTGTTTTTTATCTTTCTTGTCTCTGCTCATTGTCTTTTTGGTTTTTCACACTCACCTTGGATTGACTTTCGGGGGATGAATAAAGCATTTTTAACTGAATTTCATTGTGGATCACAATATGAAAAAGTCATCAGCATCTATTTACTTACATGATGTGGAGGTGAACTGGTATCTGAGACTCTGCAGTCAAGTGATGCTCTGCTGCTGCAAAACGGAGAGACTAAGATCTCTTACAGGCCTGACAAACAGAGCCTTATCAAGAAAACTGAACAGCAGGAAAAATGCATGTTGCATGATTTATATGAGGCAAAACAAGAATAAAACATATTTGCACTGTGCACTGAAACAAATGAGGTTTCACTCTATATCGGGAAAATCAATACAATAACAGGCTCTGTGCGCAACGCACCCCGTGTGCATGCTTAATAAGCACTAGCCTCCTGCACTGTTACGCCGAGGATACAGCCTGCAAAGTTACATATTATGATATCAAGAACCTTTTTTTTCCTCCTTTTAAACTCCAGTCTCAAACCTCTCATTCGGGATTTGGTTTGAAGAGTGGGGTGTTAAGTACTAAAACTACAGTTCAGAAGAGGCTTATGCTAAAAGAGTCATCCTGAGACACTCACCCACCGCCTTAAAAAGAGGAGGGGGGAAGGGGAGAGGAGACGGAACCGTGATGCTATCACCTGCCTTAACTCCCGTTCACCCCCGCGCCACCCCCCCATCCATCCCCACCTGCCGTCAACTTGCATGCACCTGTCACAGACTTATACAAATTCTTAGCTCCTGCTAACCGGGCAGGCAAACACCTCAGAGAGGAAGACTGTGGGTGGGCAGGTGTGTTAGAGACAAGACGCAAAGGAGAGGAGAGGAGAGGAGAGGAGGGGGGGAGAGACAATCAGAGAGAGCGGCTCGGAGGCAGAGGAAGAAAGTAAGTCAATGATAGAGAGAGATGGGGATAGAAAAGAGCGATTAGGTTGAAAAGCGGTAACATCCTCTGAGCATTCTCGTATCAGTGGGGCGACAAAGCAGAGTGAAGCCCAGGTATTAGCCTCCCCTCTCCTCCTGTCTCACTCTCATTCTCCTGCAGCACACCTCCTCTACCTGCCGCCGTCTATTTTAAGCCATTCCTTCAACGCAGCGTCAAACAAGCCTGAAATCCCTGCTAATACTAGTTACCCCTGAAACACTGATCTCACTGCCCCCCCCCACCTTGAGAGGGAAAAAACTTAAGGAGGAAAAACACTGTTTTGACATTGCCTTTACATTTTGAGCTCATTAAATCCCGGGATCTGTCTCACTTCTACCTGGATTTTTTTTTTTTATTCTCAGAGATAAGCCAAATTAATATGAACACGCCAGGGCCGGTTTTAAACGCTTTGTGTTATCCAAAGCCCTGTGCTCCATCTCCCTCTCGCTCGCACTCTCTCAAAGTTATCATGGGGCCCGTGATAGCCTTTAAACAAGCAAGGTGAAGTGCTTTAATTAAAACTAGCAGGGTTCCATGGGAGAAAGGAATGGGAAACGAAGAGGGGGAAGACTTCATAATTTATCATACCAAAGGGCTTTCCCACTGGTGGCTAAAGGAAGAGGAAAAAGGAGCTAAACATCTCTTAAGTAGAGACATAAAAGATGGCCACTTTAAAAGCGACGCGTTGCTTCCCGTGCATGGAGCACACACCTTGGAGACAAAAATGAAAGCCTTTTGATGTACGGCTGCTCATACAGTGGGACACGATATATTCTGCTCATATGGCTGGTCTCACTCTTAAAAGTACATGTAGTGCACTTTTCTTGACAACTGGGACAACACTGGATTTTGAGGAGGTTTTGATTTTTACTCTTCAGTTATGCTGGAAAATATATTTTAAAAGATCAAGTTGACAAAATGTTAGTTTTTTATTATACAGCATAGTTGTAGTAATAGTAAGTAGCCATTTTAATTTTGCTTTGGAAGTTGCTCAGAGTTCTCTTAATGTTAATCAAAATACACATTTTTAAACCATAATTCTTATCTAGCTTTGATTTAGAAGGGCTAACAGAGTTGACATGTTCTGGCTGAGACACATCTGATAGTAATATTATTTAATGAAGTTGTCGAAAAGTAGAAAGTTTACCAGTGCTTGAGCAGTGTTCCCGCCTTTTTTAAAACCAGGAAGTGATGATTAAATGTAG
>JAJHUR010123552.1:1415-17152 GCA_027495735.1 Lutjanus campechanus | reverse complement strand
GCAGCTGTGTGTGACTGAAGCTCACACCACGGAGACAGGGAGCACAATTAGCAGAGATGGTGGTGTGATGTGGGAACAGATGTGACGGTGCTGCGAGGAGGGAAAGTTAAGAATAAACAGCCTTGAGTCAGCCTCTGCTGCCTTATATCAAGTTGTTTTTGGTCTTTTTTGGCTTCATGGACTGTTGGACCATTAAGAGGTTGTCTGCAGCTTTGGTTGGTGTGCTGTTTTAATCATTTATAGTTGTACCTCTTTGTCTGCCTTCCTCGGCTCCTGGAAACAAGTCATACTAAAGCAGCATCAGCACCACCTGAGAATTGTACTCAGTTGTTGGTTTAGTCAGCCCCTCGAGCTAAAACTAATGCGGTCTGATTCAACACTCCTGCAATAAATCCCAACTTCGTTCAGGTCTTGTTGAGAGCGGCGTTGATTCAAACTTCATGGTCGTTCTGCAGGATGTAGAACGAGTGAAAATAAAAAGGTTTTTTTTTTCAGAATAAAAGTGTCATCAAAAGGAATGTTAAAGGGATAGTCCACCCAAAAATGAAAATTCAGTCATCATCTACTCTCCCTCATGCTGATTAAAGGTCGGCTCTAGTTTTCTAGTCCATAGAAAACTGCTGGAGTTTCACAGGAAAACAGCCCTGCAGAATCTCCCAAACAATGGAAGTGAATGAAGACCAGTTTATTAAATGTTAAAAAAACAACAGAATAAAAACATAAAATGCCTCCGTACTGCTCGTCTGGTATGATCCAAGTCTCCTAAAGTCCCAACATGCCAAGTTGACTTGAAAGACGTCATTTCCACCATGTTTTTATCCTGAATCTTCACTGCAGATCCTTAACTTGGAGCCACGTTCACGTGCACACTGTCTGAACTCTGTGTGTGTGTGTGTGTCTTGTGACAGTGTGCAAACAGCATGTCACAACGTTATGAGACTTGGATTACAGTATGGTAATGCCTCCATACAGTATACGAGCAGTATGGAGGCATTTTATGGTTTTTTGGTCACCATTCACTTCAGTTGTTTTCCTGTGGAACTCCAGCAGTGTTTTATGGACTAAAAAACTAACTAACTATTCCTTTAACTCACTGAGACATTTATCTTTACCTGGGAGGACTTTATTTAAAGTATCATTGATGTGCAGTAATGGCTGTTTTGCTGCGTGCATCTCTCTCACACGCTCTGCCTCATGACTGTCCCTTCACTTCCCTTTAATCTCCCGTCTTTCTGTGGGTTGTTGTGATCAGGAGGAAACAGAATTCGGGTCAAAAGTTTTATTTACAACCATGAAAAGCAACAGGAACCGAACAAAGTGACATGTCCTGTCTGACTGTCACACTAGTGAAGGTAGATTAGATTAGATTAGATCAACTTTATTGTCCACCGTGGTGGAAATTCATCTTCGGCCTCTCAAATTCTAATGTAATAAGTGAATTAACACACAACATTGGCACATTATCATTATTATTATTTATTTATTTCAGGGCCATGGTATTTTAGGGCTCCCCTCTTGTCTTAAAGGAGGCGTTCAGGGGAGCGCCCTTAGCTCCTCTTAGCTCGCCCATAATTCAAACCGTGGTAATCAGTTGATAATAAAACTCCAAATAGCTTCTATAAAAACAAACAAATAAATAAACCCTCTGTGGTCTGATTGTGTGGAACTAAATACACCATAAATACTATTTAAAGATCTGAAAATAGCAGCGTGCAAACTCGTAGTTATTTATTCTGAAATCTGATGATTTTTGAGTGAATTTCAGGGTCTCAACTGATTCACAGTCACTGCTGTATTTATTTTTTGATTAATAAAAGGGTGAAATATTATCTCTGGAATATAGCAGAGTTCTTCATAAAATCATTCTTCATGAGTTGTGAGTGGATTATCCAGTAAATATCTGAAGTGTCCTCTCTGTTTCTGTGACATTTTGCTGTCGGGAGCGTCTCTGAGTGTTTGAGGCGGCTGTGATTTAAATGCTGGTATTTGTTTTTCTTTAAAGCCGCAGCAGAGTTACAGGGCAGTGAACTAGAAAATGACATTTTAAAGTCATCTGTAGCTTCTGCAGAGTGTTGTGCCCTTTCCTCACTGGGGTAAATATTAACACCGTCAACGCTTTCTTCTTCTCCTCTGAGAAGACGACATGTCGACAAACTGAAGGAAGCTGCAGTGAAAGAGGCCAACGTCTCAGTGCAACATATCGCATTATTACATTTAACATCAAAACATTATCGTTTCTCTTCAAGTAACATCATGTAAGATTTGCTTTTAAAGTGCAATTCACTTAAACACCAAAGTCATAAATATGGATGTTTGTTATGATTACATGACTTATGATTAAAGGGATAGTTCACCCATAAACTCATCTCCTCACTGTCCTGCTGAATGAAGGTCACGTTTAGTTCTTTATTCCACAAAACACTGCTGGAGTTTCACAGAAAACATTGTTGCATGTTGTGATTAACAGTTGAGCTCCGCTAGCTAGCTGCATGGCTAACTGAACAAACTAGCTAAAGGCAGCTTCAGTTATCATCAGTTAGCGGTTATTTTAACAACATGTTTGTCCATCAGGAGACTTTGTAAATCACACAGAGTTGAAGCTGAGCAGCTGGAGGACATCAGAGGGATTAAACAGAAGCGTTACACACCGAGGTGGATTTTAGCAGTCAGAGTTGCACAGTGCAGCAGGTGTTTGAGGTGCAGAGATGCTCCGTTCTTATAAGTCAGTGTATCATCAAAATGACGTTGACTTTATTTTAGTGTAAAATAGTTGCATACTGTTGCTTTAATGAGGCGTTTTGCTTTCCCACAAATCAGAATTCTCATCTGTTCCCACATTTTGTTCCAGAGTGAAATCTCATGACAATGATTCATTGGATGAATTAAATTCAGTGCAAATATTTGCCATTTGGTCAAAAGCACCAGTTGTCCTTGACAGAAAAATTCTAAAAATAATAGTGGGAAAGCTGTGCTGCAGCTCTTCTGTTACAGAGCAGCCGCACAAAAGACCACACGGTCGAATCAACTCGTCTCTCGGGGAAAATGAACGGATCAAGGCTACTGGATTTATTTATGAAAAAATGTTTGAATTTAAACTCATTTAAGACAGAGATGGTTTTTATTCATATTTTTCTCATTGTGGACAAATGACCCTCTGACTCTCGTCTCTGTGGCTCTCAGCCTCCAGTTCATCTTTAAAAAACACTTCACAGACACATTTTATGTTTTTTAATGCAGTTTTGTAAAACAGCAGGTCACAAACATTAATAACTTGAACAGGAGGAAATAGAGCATTTGTTGTTGGGAACTATTTTCTGCAGTGGATTAATCCACATTTGGTGCTCTAGTGAGTATTTGGGGCAGCAGGCTGATGTACGTGGGACCATGAAGGAACATTTCAGACAGTACAACAGTTTTGAAAAGCTTGAAAAATATGGAGACAAATCAGGTCATAAAGATTCTGAGCTTGTAAAACGATGCACACAAAAAGTGAGGCTGTGAAATTATTTGTGAACGTGCAAAAAAAAGTGTTGCGGACATATCGAAGTTTGTGAATGTGTAATTAAGTTTTGCAGCTGTAGAATTATTTTGTACATGTGTGAAAATGTTTCATGCACACAGGAATACGAATTTTGATTCAATCGTAAATCGTGTCTTGTGGCTTTGTAACTTCGGGCGCACATGAAAAAGATAGGAAATTTGAGTTTCCATGTCTCAGACTTTGTCTAACCTCACTGTGAGAAAAATTTGTGCAGAAATATTTTAAACAAACACACAAAACACTTTCACACAAGCAAATAATAGAGTTGGAAAAGTGGAAATTTTTAAGTTGACCTGCTTTAAATTTAGGTTGCATTAGTGCAAACTACTGATCTGAGCGCAGTGTGACTATTAAGAACATTTGAGTAAAACAATTGTGTGCATATAACTTGTTAACTTGATTTGAAATCAGTAGATCTGAAGTAATTTTTTAAAGTTGGCCTGACTACTCTGGAAGAATATAAGAGACTTTAATGCATAATACTTTACAGAACGATCAGTTCATTGTTAGTTTTGGTCTTTTAATGGAACTTGTTGACAAATT
The DNA here is from genome assembly GCA_027495735.1 of Lutjanus campechanus. Classification (NCBI taxonomy): domain Eukaryota; kingdom Metazoa; phylum Chordata; class Actinopteri; order Lutjaniformes; family Lutjanidae; genus Lutjanus; species Lutjanus campechanus. Next base: position 13,068 of record JAJHUR010123552.1, on the reverse strand, counting down.
AAAAAGTAAGAAAAATGAGGAATACTGTCAACCTCATCCTCAGAGATCATTTAAAATATAAAGTCTAAAGTGTGAAGGTGCAGCAGGGTTTTTAATCTGTCTGTTTCCTGCTCTCCCTCCTCTTCTTCATTCCGCTCACCTCCTGTGTGTGTTGTTTCTGAAACATAATTGTGCTGCCATTTTGAAGAAGAGTCTCCTCAAAGAGATTCTGATCTCAGGAGACGATCCCGCTGAGATAAAAGGTCAAATAAAACATAAAGTAAATGATAGCAGACAGGTGTTGCTGTTGTTGCGTCTTCTGCATGTGGAACATGTGAAAAGTCTAATTTGATCAGCCGCGCACACGTTCACATCTCTGTCTGCGAGACAAACCGGACCCGACTCGACCCGGCTGTCTCCGTCTCTGCGTGCCAGGGGTCACCGCACAAACAATAAGAAACAAACACTTTCTCATCTCCGGCTTAAAAAAAAAACCAACACAATTTAGCTCAGCGGCGCTAAGTGACGACAGCTAACCAATCTCTGCCAGACGTCCCTGTCGTCTCGACCTCATGATCGCCGCCTTCCTTCTGTCCGTCACTTTTGGTTGTTTTTGTCTCTGCCTCCTCGCTCAGTGCTGATTTGCCCCATTAGTGGAACATATGTGCGGATTGTGCTGTCGATCCCAATCAGTTGATTTGGAGCCAAGGCCTTGTCTCCACAGGGAGCACCACCTCCCCTCCTCCTCCTCCTCCTCCTCCTCCTCCTCTTCTTCTTCTTCTTCTTCTTCTTCTTCACAAAAAGAGGTCTAAACCAAACTGTGTAAATTTTCTGTTTTCAGCTTGAAGTTTTCTTGAGTGTTACTACTTTGAAGACTATTTTATTCACTTTCCTTCTCTCTACGTTCATCTCTGGCTTTACTCACTACTTCATTCTGTTTCTTACTGTTTGTCTTCCCTTTTCACCCAGTTTCTTTCCTTCATATGTGTTATTCTCTTCTCCTTTCCTTCCTTAATCCATAGGCTGGTTTAGGCTCCAGCCTAGGGGCCCCACATGTAGAGGCCCCAGATTGGCCAGACTATTTTTGATTATGATTTATTCAAATTAAAGGCATAGTTAGCGATATAATCCGACGCACTTTTTGTAAAAATCACCGTATTTCTCCTCACTATCTGCAAGCTGTCACTTCTGAGAGAACAACTAAACTCAACCTTCATTCAGAATGAGGGTGAGTAGATCGTGTCTGATTTTTCAGTTTTGGATGAACTATCCCTTTAAGTTTGTCCCCTTAGTGAAATATTCCCTCAGCTGAATGTTGCATAAAGCCTCTTATGTTGTCTCCGTGTGTTTAGATGAAGTCTTTTGCAGCAGTCACACCTCATCTCGACTGCATGCGAGTGTCAGACGATCTCGTCACATCTCTCTGTCCACACTGAGTCTACTTGTATCTGCAGTTCTGTGACAGAAGATGATGAAATGTTTAACTGACTTTATCAACAGTTTCATCATGTTGAGAAAATTACGCAGCAGTCAGACCACACGAGCGGCTCAGAGTCTCATCACACACATCAAAACCACTGAAAAAGGACGTCTCTCACTGTCTGATCAGGGCCGTACGCTTTTCACTCGCCTAAAAAAATAGATTATTATTATCATGCAAACTGCAAAATATTTTATTTTCTCACATGGAGAAAAAAAAAGTGGCAGAGGATCGCTCTGTTGTGCTCCAGCGGCGCAGCTGTGCTTAATCAAACCACATTCAGGGTGGGAAATTAAGATCAGCCGCCAGCAAAATGCTGGTAAATATGAAAGTGGCTGGTAGATTTCAGACACAAAATAATAATGATGAGGATGAAGGTGAATTTGAACATTAATCTGTTGGTGGCTCATAGATGTTCACATTTTAATAAGTTAATTTCTCATCCTGTGGCACCAATCAGCTGTTTGCTCCGGATCAATCAGGAGACGTAACCTCTGAAGTTAAAGCTGGGTGAAGACTTGCTCCCATGTTTGTACTTTTTAAACAAAAAAACATTTTATTTTCTGAAATTTCAATGTTTCCTACTGGAAATAACATACCGCCAGCAACAAGGAAGTCGTGATCTCCCTCCTCCAGACACCTTATTTAGGTTTTTCTTGTTAAATGAAGAGGTATCACGGAGATAACTCCTCATCTCACCTCCATGAATCTGCCGCTCTGCAATGTTTCCAACATGAGTAACGGGAATAAACAGAAACAGGGCGTGTGACAAAGGTTCTCCTTAAACTCGCATCTCTCTGCGTAGTTGCATCCAGTTTGGACGTTCTCATAGAGAACAATGCATGACAAGGTGTTACTGTCATAATACAGCACACGGACATTCCAGTCACCATGGTAACACTTCACTCACAGCATTCTGTGATGTCACTACACTGCATTATTGTCAGTTGTTAGCTAGCTTAGCTAACAAAGCTTAGCTAAGAAAGAAAATAGAAATCTTGCCCTCAGAGAAAATGGAAACCCAGAGTTTACAGACAACATGTGGCAAGAAGTGACAAAATGTGCTTTGAAATGAACCATAGATGAAGCCTGTAATGAATCATGAAGAAATATGAAAATATCACTGAAACCAAACATCCACAAAAACTGCTGAGTCAAATAATATGATAATTAATGTTTGGCTAGCTAGCTACAAAGCTGCTCGCGTTAACGTCAAATCTATTGTCTCTAACAAGGTGTCAGGACTGCTCATAGTGTCCTTGTGGGTTTCTCTGTCCTGAATCACCTTAAAGGGATAGTTCACCCAAAAAAGAAAGTACAGTCATCATCTACCGGCTCTCACGCCGCTCACACGACTGTTTTGGGTCTCTTAAAATCTTCTGAGGAAAGTGATCCTTCGGCATCCTTAAATAAGAGTTTAAGGGAAACTTTAGTCTTCATGGTTTTAAGGTTCTTAAGGTCAATTTGTTTGCTTGCATTTTTTCAAATAGAAAACTAAAAGCTGTTACCAGCCTGCAGACGCACTGTGGACGCACTGCTGTTTATAGTGAAGTCCAGTGTGTCTGCCTGAGCGTGTGCATGTGGGGCGGGTAATGTTCCTGCCATACTGCTCTCTGGTGAATCATGATGAGTAAGGGAGGCCCCACACAAAGAGTAGCCTAGGGGCCCATGACCACCTTAATCCACTGCTGCACCTTTCCCCCTACACTGCAAGAAAAAAGCAATAAAATCAGGGAAATATCACTTAAAATAAGCAAAAACCCACACAGATACAGGAGGAACAAAAGGCCCGAGGCAGCAGGTTCGATTTAAACCGGCTTATAATAAACTACAAATAACCTGCCTATTTATTAAAGGTTACCAGATCAGCCAGTTCTGTTTTTATGGGTCCACTGTGTGAGATTTACAGGCATTTACTGGCAGAATATGGAGCATAAGATTCAGAGGTGTGTTTTGATTAGTGCAGAGGTTTTCAAAGTGAGAGCCGGCCCTCCCACGGGGTCCAAATCGTATCAAGGGAGGCTGAATGAATGCAAGTCAAAAGAAATATTACATTAGTTATCAAAATGAGATCACAGAATCGTCTCAATGTGTGTGATTTGGTTCGTTTTCCCAGAATCAGAATGTAATAAATACCTTTTGTGTGTATTTAGTGGAGTCTGAGGCTGTCAAACACCAGAGTGCATGTTACTGCTGGTTCGTGTTGACTTGTCCTGAGGTGAATCTGTGAGGCTGCAGGACTTTTACTCGAGTATTTTTCCACTGTGGTGTTTGGGATCGTTTTACCTCCTCCGTCTCTCAGCTGACTGATGTCCGGCCGGTCGAGACTCGGCAATGATTTTTCAAAAGGTGGACGGTTTGTGCTCTTCACACGGAGGCTGCAGCTCGCTGTGTGAGAGTCTGACTCCAGTGTGTGTGTGTGTGTGTGTGCAATTAGAGAGTGAGAAAGTGAGCGCATACAGCATGTCAGTAGACTCTTGACAAACTTGCCGTTGGCAGCGCAGCTCCTCATCATCTCCACATCGGGATAAAATGAACCCATGAGACCGGTGCCCCCGAGTCCCTCAGTAGACTTAATTTAACAGAGTTAAAATCAATTTCTCTGCACTCTCCTGGGTCAAATTAACCATCTCCTCGTATGAAGAAGCACCAACTACTTGACAGCTCGTCCAGATCCCGGCTGTGTCCGTCTGTCCGTCGGCTGGCAAAGCGCTTTTCATTTCTTGTCCAATCTCAGATTCACACTTGGAGCGTGGGCCCGTCCGCATGGCGAGCTTCGATCTGCCAAGAAAGTGACTGGATGGTGACGCCGCCCGTGCTGCTCTCCATTTCTCAGTATGTTTTGGTTCACAGTAATTGCTCTTTATTTGTTGAGACACACAGCAGAGTTGACACGAGATGAAATCGAGCGTCTCACTTTGGAGAAAATGCAACGCTGATGTAAGATGTGAGGGTTGATTGTGACTGGAGTTAAACAGTGAGGTCACAGCTTTTCCTCCCACAGTCGAGCTGTTTTCAGAACATTAATTTGTTCGTTTATGTAAAAATATTTTCAGCAGCTTGGTAAACAAGCAGTGAGATTGGTGCATATCGTCTCATCTGATTAATAGTCACTGCTCTAACTTTGGAGCAGTGGTCCTGTTGTTACAGTTTCAGACCTGCAGTCCTCAAGGTAAGATCGGTTAAAAAATACTGTTGATGAGTGTCTTTGTCTTTGCATGGTCGAGTCTTCTGTGACAAACTGTGTTTACTGACAACGGTTTTCCAAAGTGTTCCTGAGCCCGTGTAGTATCCTTTATACAATGATGAGGCTTTTTAATGCAGTGCTGCCTGAGGGGTCAAAGGTCACAGACATGCAGTGTTGATTTTCAGTCTTGTTCCTTACATGCAGAGATTTCTCTGGATTCTCTGAATCTTTTCATGATATTATGGATTGTAGATGGTGAAATCTATAAATTCCTGCAGGTTTGTGTTGACAAACGTTCTTAAACTGTTGGACTGTTTGCAGTTTTTTACAAAGTGGTGAATCTCACCCCATCATGCTGGTGAACCTCTGAGCCTTTCCAGGACGCCCCTTTAATACCCAATCATGATCCTGTCACCTGTTTACCTATGGAAGGTTACAAACAGCTGTTTTTGGAACGTTTCCACAACTTTCACAGTCTTTTGTTGCTCCTGTCACAACTTTTTTGAAATATTTTGCAGGCATCAAATTCAGAATGAGTGTATATTTACAAAAAACAATAAAGTTAATCAGTTTGAATATGAAATATCAGGTCTTTGTACCATATTTATTTAAATACAAGTACAAGACATTGATTTGCAAATCAATGCATTCTGTTTTGTTTTTTTTTTGTTTTTTTTTATGTTTTATACTGTTACAATCATAAAATTTGGGTGAGGGGAAAAACTGGGGAAACAAGAAGAATGGTGTTAGAGAAATTCTAGAAAAAACAGGAATGAAGTCTGAGATTGAAAAGAATCAGATATTTAATGAAACAAGTTACACACACACAGTCTGTAATGTAGTTGTTCCAAGGTACAATCTTCACACAAGGTTTTTATAATGTAAAACAGGCGGAGATTTGACATTCCTGCTGACATTCTCATTCCTCCGGAGCTGTGTATCAACAAGGGCAGATGAGCATGATGTCCTTGATGACACAAGAGGTTTCACACGCTCGCACAGTCGAACATTCTTTGCACGCCTGCACAATGATATCTACGTACAGCACAGTTACTTCAGTTCACCTCGTTAACCCTGTATATAAAGTATAAAATCATTTTCTCTGACAAATGGAAAACAAAGTGATAAAGTGTAAACAAAGGTTATTTTTATTAATATATCAAGTTCAAACAAAATTAAGGTCAACTTAGGTCAAATACTAATCAAACAACTGGTGTCTTTCCTAGACTGGGAGGCTAACAAAACACATGAGACAAAAGAGACAGCAAGTGTTTTTACTAACCAGGGTCTTTGTTAGCAGGGGAGGCTAGTAAGACACATGATACACAAAGGCAGCCTGCCACTGCAGGACCAGACTGCAGACATGCAGCGTGTCATCTGCCAAATGGCCCACCGGCCCTGTTCAGCTGCAGACTCCCTGCTTTTAAGCATCAGGCCCTGATTGCAGATTGACCGCAGCTACAGCCAATCACTGCAGCTGCAGGGAGGTGGAGGGGGAGGGGCAGAGCCTGAGCACAGGAGAGCACAGAAGGCAACACACACTGTGGCGTCCCATCTTTTTTGGAAATGGGGTTTGATAGAGGTGTAATGATTCACTCATGAATCCGATGCATCTGGCTTTAATGAACAAAACACGAGTGCATCGGCTCAGACGGCCTGTATCGGTAAAACACTGAACATGAAAAGAAATCAATGCAGCACCAGCGTATCAATACATCTCATTAGGATACATGTTTCATTTTTGGCATCAATGAACTGTCACTGTCACGGTCCTGTGTTTTCTCTCTCCTCCTGCCTCTGCCTGCACCGCTCTCACTGGACGCCTGCTGCCTCGCTCACACAAATCAAGCGCTCCCCCCTCCCTCTCCTGTGTCTCCTCTTCATTTCCTCAAAACAGACAGTGAACTGAACTGATGCTGCACGCCACCAAAGTTTCATAACGCGCAAGTGCAAGTGAATAAGTTTGGGTTTTATAAGAAAGATGAGAAACAAAACATGTCTGACAGCAGAGAGCCACGAGTCTCCTGACCCACAGAGACGTCATGTCGCTGTGAGAGCAGGTAACATGTAGCATCACTGTTCCTCCACACCTCACTTCCTCTACACGGTCACATACAATCCAAACCAACTCTTCATATGAAACCAAGCAGCAGATCATCTTACTGCAAAAATGCATTTTAAACAGTTTTAAAGTTTGTTCACAGATTCTCATTTAGGGTTCAGGCTCTAAGATGTTAACAGCACTGCAATGTCCCCTTCTCTCTGTTTCTATGGTTACTGGATTTAGTTAAACTATCAGGATTTCTTCGTTAGCTATTTTAAAATTTCTGAAACGTATTGTTGAACATGTATCGAGATACACATTGAATCGGTCTCATACACACCCTGAGGGCTTGTATATTAAAACTTGTGCATATAAGTAAGAGTAACTAGTATTTACAGAATCACGTTTCGTATCTGTATCCGTATAAATATGAATAAAATTAGAATTGTGTGTATTTCCACATTAGCCTCAAACAGAGACATCCCGGACTGTCTCTAACAGAGCTAACTGCTCCTTTATAGGCTGATTAAAACTCCCTAAAACTCGTTCAGTGATGTCTAAAAGTCGTTGTATCATCAAGCGGAAAATTGTTCCAGAAAACTTGTTTTTTTTTTTTTAGTTCTAATGTTTTTACTCGACATCAATGATTAAAGTAGCAGACGTACATACAGAGCTGCATTAGCAGGACTTCACTTCTCTCCCTCCTCTGTTCCACTGAGCTCCCAGCAGCCTCTGAGCTCTGTGTGTCGGACGCCGGGCAGCGATGCGAGATAACTCGCCGTGTCACAGGATGCCTTTTAATAATGGCCCAGATGATAAATTGCTTTAATCAGAGGAGCGGGCTTTTCCTGTAACTTATGATACAGGAAGCTTGTGAAGAGAATTGTTACGCCAAGCCTCATTGAGCCTCTTAATGTGAATCTTTACGTGTCCGCAATTAGATTAAGGCTGTGACATGGCGGCCGGCCCGGCTGGCAGCGGATCAGGCGCTCTGACGGCTTCTTCTTCTTCTTTGGTGCGATGGATGGAGGCGGCGCAGAGCAAAATGGAGGAGAGGAGTGTGAGTGTGGGGGGGGGGGGGGGGGGGGGGGGGGGGGGGGGGGGGGGGGGGGGCAGGAGTCAGTGAGCGGATCAATGGAAGTCATTATATGGTGCTTACCGTTTGGCCAGGTCACGGTGTGATGGATGTGTTGTGGCAGGTAATGGTCCTCTGCAGCCTCCGTCTGAGCAGACGCACATGATGAACTCAGATGTGTTCACTTGTCAACAGCCCGTCCCGACTTCATCTGGTTCAGCGGCCGCCAGCGGAGCCTGAAGGCCGCCTCACGCTTCGTCCTGAGAACACACACGGCCTGCAGAGCATCCGTGGTCAAAATGACACGGATGGAACCAAAATTAGTCCATGTTTGGGGGTCACACACAAGTCTGGGGTGAAATCTGAAATGTTTGAAATGCAGACATGGAAATTTGATGATTTTGCGCCTTCAAGTTTTGGGTGATGCAGACAATAATTAGCTCGTCTTCAAGTGCACAAAGTGTCAAAAACAATAACAGAACCTTTAATATTTTCGATTGAAACTAGTGTATTTAATTTTTCAGGCACTAAAAAAAGACAAATCAGTTTATCTAAAGAAGAAAAGTAAATTATCTCAGCTAAAGATTATAGCTCAGCAAAACTTTTTTAACATATATTTAAAAAATGAAGAGTTTGAGTTGGAATCAGAACTCAAATATCTATTACAGTACATTGCCTTGAAATTTTAAGTCGTTACAACCATCTGTATTTTTACAGTGTACCACCGTTATCTTTAATGTTAAAATACGGCTGCAGTGAACATTCAGCAACACAAAGTTCACACAGGAGGCAGGTTTTTATTCCAACTGAACTCAAATTTGAAGTAACTTGAGTTTAATCTCACTGGTGCAAAATATTCTCCCCCTGATCGGCTCCTCTCTTCATAATAGTTCCAGTTTGGAGCCACAATTGCAGGATTTTTTTCAAGCATTTATTCTCAGTCTCCACATTGTACCTCCACTTCATATCTTGGCATCACAGTTTAGCTCGTGACTACTGGAATCACTGTGCTTCGTGCAACATCGTGACGATGAACAGTAGCAGGCTGAAACAAAAACACAGGCATTTTCATTTGATTTTTTGTTGTATTTTGATAGTATTATATGGTTTTAATTAATTTATTTCATTTTTTGAATATATTTCTGCATTCCTCTGTGCAGGGAGGGAGCTTATGTACCACTGGAAGTACACATGCCACACTTAGCTCCAAAAAGTAAATGTTTTCAAAAGTTTATTACTTTCTTATCATGCAGGAAGGAGCCTCTTTTTTGCTCGCATGATGCCTGTTTTAATTCCAATAGTGTTAACAGAATATTTAAATAATTGTTAGGTTTTTGCTTAATTGTTTGTGTTCTGTTCTTAATGTAATTAGCGTTGACGTGAGCTGATTACTTTTGCATCTCTTTAAGAACTCTGCAACTGATAATAAAGATAAAATATGTTTGGAAATGAGGGAAATTAAAGAGACTTTGAGGGTAAGTGAAGTAATGAAATGTTGAAAAGTTGTTTTTGATTTAATAAACTAAAGGCTTTAAAATCTTTTATTCTTTTATAATGCCTTTAAATGGTTTTGTGATCAATAATAAGACATTAAGTTGGTTTCAGGTTGAATATGTGACAGAGAACTGCATGTACAGTGTGTCGTGTCCTGTACAGACGACACAAATAAAACTGTCTTGAATTCACTGAAAACTGAATTGATTTGAACTTCTTGTTAATCACAGATCCTGTGAGTGCACATGTAAAAAAAAACTAAGCCAATAAACACTTTCATTAATGTGTAAAACTTCTATTTCAAAGATTGTCTGTACATTCATGATCACAGTGCAAACAGCCAACACAACCTGGCTTTTTTACATTCACCAAAATGTAAGACAGGACTCGCTGCCGCCATGGCAACGTCCCGTTTACATCATCCAAAGCATGATGAGCTCTGTGGTGCCAAAACCTCAACTCGGGCTATTCATCACAGATGGAAATAAGAAAATGAAACACAGGAGAGAATAAATCCATGAAAATGAGCTTTTTCATCACATTTTTTCAACCCGACTGAGGCTCAGAATGTCTCATCAATAAAGTGATTTCAACGTTACCATCTTTAACCCTTCTAGTGCTGTTTGGATGTGTCATGACGAGCACACCTGTATTTATTTACTGAGATTATTTACTTCTTTACAAAAAGAAACATAAAACAAACAAGCAACCAAAAAAAAAACCCTACCTCAATCTTAAAGTTTTAGAAACTTTAGGAAAAAAAAATATTTTCAATATTATTGATATTATTGAAAGTGAAAATATTGATTGATATCATCATCTTTAAGATGACTGTATATTTACTTTATTTTGAAATTCCCACAGCATGTCTGCTAGAGTTTAGTCATAAAACTGTCTAATTATTTTTTAGTTGCTTTTTGTGTAACTGAATGTGTTAAATGGACGGATGATGTCATCTGAAATCAATCAGATTCCTGAACTGAAATGAATTGAAACTGTATCATGAGAGGCTTTATGATTCCTGCAAATATCAAATCGTTCAAAGAATCGATGTAATATATCACGGTGAGGAAACTTGTTTTGTATATAATTGAACATTTTCAATTTCAACCAAATGTCAAGTTCATCTGCCGAAGGAAAGTAAATTACCTCAAAAAACATTGTAGGTCATCAAAAACAGGGAATTTCAAAACTTTCGCTAAAACTCAAACATTTGATGAAGCCAGTTGCCTTGAGTTTTCTCAGAGCGTTTCTGTGCCTTTATTTTGAAAGTCTACCCTGACATTGCATATTTATTTTTGCTAATTTGATGACGGAGCTCTGCACATGCAAACCTCACGTAGCATCAACAGCATCATAGTTTGAAGTGTCAGTGTAAACGTGTTTAAAAAAAGTTGAGTCTGTGTCCACCAAAGAGTCCAGTCCAGTTTTTTTTACAGTGCAGTGCACCAAACTAAATTCCCATATGAGCCTACAAGAGCATGTTTTAGACTCATAGATGCATTTTAACGCCTTTCTTCCTCATGATGTGATGTGAAAATATTAGATTTGCACACAGATAAAATTATTAGATCAGTGAACCTGCAGAGCTTCTCTCCTGCAGCCGCTGTCCAGCGACACCTGCGCTGCACGCTCTGTGTTTCTTTACACTGTGAATTAAGGATTTATTTGGACCAAACCAGAGTTAGTGAATGTTGGGGACAGTGGAAAGACGAACCAAGATGTTTCTGGTGAGTTTTATTTAGTTTCCGTCAAGTCTGAATGAAGCTGAGTTCAGTGAGAAGAATTAATCAGCTGTTTCTGGTTTCTGGTTAATCAAACTGTATCTTACTCTTTAAAATAAGTCTCTCACTGTCCTGATCCTTTCCATAATGTTGTCAGACACTAACAAGAACAATCTGAGTCTGTCAGTGACAAAAACAACAAGCACACATCACCTGCTCTGTGTGCTGCGCAGGTGCGTCGTCTGACTGCGCGTCTCGCTGTGCTCTGTGATGAAAGCAGAGAAGAGTGATAGAAACAATTAGTTTTGTGGTGATTTAGAGACTCGGTTTGTAAAGTTTACAGCCTGTCATGTTGTTGCATTGCTCTGTGTACAATGATGCAGATAAACAACAAGAGCTGAAACTTGTTTACCAGCCACTCATTTCACCGTCTTACATCAGTCAACCGTCAGCACATGTGGTCCTGAGGATATTTTTTAATAAGTGCTCCAGCTAATATAAAAATACATTTTGTCAGATTGTCAACCAGAAACAGGAGGGAAGGACCCAAATGCAGAGTTCAACAGGAGTGGACGTGTGCATAAGTGTCACAACAGCCCCCAGGCAGTAGTGTTTTGGTGTTTGTCCTGTCGTTTCCTGTTTTATTTTGTCATCCTCCCTCCTGTGTCAT
>JAJHUR010123551.1:43619-65973 GCA_027495735.1 Lutjanus campechanus | reverse complement strand
ACAGAGAGGCTCGGAGATGTGAAAAATGAGGAATGAACAAGAGGTCAATCAATAAAAGTTGGCTTTTTATACTTAATAAAGCTGTATTCAGCCTGTGCTCCCTGCACTACAAAGACTGCACTTATGATTGTTAAGTTGCTCCAATTACTGGCTGGCAGAGGCGTTTGAGAAAAGCACCATTAACCCCGGCATCCGAAGAAACAGAAAACAGCCGGGTGTTTTCTCCCAGGGAATGTAATTGATGAGACACCACGGAACAACACACCCACTGGAGCGTCCAGTCCCACGGCAAATTATTACTTGGCTTACAGTACGTGTGGAGTCTACCTGGTTGCCGTTTTCATGATATTTGGTGTCTGACTATGAAATAACACCCTGCCATAATGTATTTTGAGTCAGATATGTTGAAGAAATACGGTACAGTCAAACTATTTCTAAAAATAAAACCTTCGGTTTGTTTAAAAATATCAAATTTGGCCTAATTTCACAGTCAGAGTAATGATTAACGTTATCTGAGTGAAGATTAACGTGTAAGTGTATGTGCATTTCACATTTTCCTGCCAGCAGTAATGTGTGTAAACACAGCTGCATTCGAAGTGTTTTCAGTAGACAGCCTAATCAACACAGCGGCAGAGGAATCATCCTTCAGATTGACACACTGAGTCTTGAGCTCCCAAACATCACTAATGCTCTTTTCAAAATTCTCAGAATCCAAGGCTACATGTAAATAAACTGTTTCTGTGCTGAATATCTCTGCATACTGAAGTTTATTTTAGAATGAAATCCAAAGGGTGAGCGATGCTAAAAAAGACCTTGAAGGCAGCACAAACACCAAGTGTCACCAAACAGCAACGAGGTCCTGGGCTCGAATTGAGTTTGCGTGTTTCTCCCTGTATCTGTGTGGCTCTCCTCTGGCTTCCTCCCACAGTCCAAACACATGCAGGTTAGGTGAAATTGGAAGCTCTAAATTGCCAGTAGGTGTGCATGTGTTTGTCAGTCTATGTGTGTGTTAGCCCCGTGAAAGGACTGACGACCCGTCCAGAGTGAACCCTGCTTCGCAGCCAATGTGTGCTGGGAAAGACTCCATCCTCTCGCTCTGAACAGAGCAAGCAATTTAGAGATATTTCAATAAAACACAGACACAAGAACTGTTCAAAGTAGGACACCAAACTAGGCGGGTCAGTTTCGTGTTATGTTTGCCCTGCAAATACCACTTATTACATCATTTGGACTGAATATGGCTTCAGGGATGGCAATGTCAGTCTGTTTTTTGGTCTACCACTTTAGTCCTGACTGAAATATCTCAAGAACTATTTGATGAATTGTCATGAAGACATTCACTCTCCCCACAGGATGAATCCTACTGATTTGAAACGACTGACACTTGTAAAATTGACAATTATTGCATGAAACGGTAAGAAATTTGGTATAGGAATTCACGGTCCTTGAAGGATGAATTGTATTGACTTGGGTGATATCTTGGCCTTTCCTCTAGTGTCACCTGCAAGTCAGATCTTTAACTTATCTAATAAAACATCTACTAGATTGATTACCACAATGACTTGATCCCACAGAATGAATCCTATATTCATTTCGGTGCTCCCCTGACTCTTCCTCTAGCCCCACCATGAAACAAAGTTTTAGTTTGTTTTAGGTCCCATTTATGTCTTCTTTTTGTATCAAAATAGATGTCAGATTCAGTCGGCCACTGGTAACATATTCACCCAGGTGGTGAACATGTTAAACATACCTCCTAAACTTGGATGAATGAATGTAACTGTAAAAAACTGAGATTAGAGACTATCAAGTCATTTTCCAGAGTTAAATGGTTGGTTTATGTAATCTACAGCTACTTCACATGCAGCTGTGTGCAGAACTGAGTTTAGTCAGATAGCTTGAACAGGACCGTCACACAATACTTGGTTTTAAAACGCAGCTTGAGCAATCACATTCCAAGTAGACGGCACTAAATACTCTGACCACCAAAAAACATTGTGATCCGATTACTCAAACAACCTGCTGAGGTGGTCTGGGACACATTTGACCACATATCTTTTGTGGTGTTAACGCTAATGCGTCCTGATGTGTTCCGAGCAACAGGAAAATATATCATCAGTGTGGAATGTGGTAGTCTTGTCCTGCACATGCTTGCAAGTCACAAATGACTTTGTCCTGCCAATCTCAACAGTTGGAATAGCATGTATGTGTTCTTAAAACGTTTTTTTTTTTTTCCTTTAGCTAGCTCATGCAATACAAATCTGATGGTTGTCTGGCACACAGGCAGACTGATGGTAATAACTTTGTGCTGACATGTTGTAGGCAGAATAAAATCAAGGCAGAACTGATCAGTTGGACACGTTGGAGACCAATACATCTTCATATCTACTTACACGACTTAGGTTACTATATTTCCTAAGTCATGTGTTTAACATTGTAAAACAGTTGCAGTTTGGTTAGGTTTAGGCACAAAAACTACTTGGTTAGGTTTAGGATAAGATTTGGTTTGGGTTAAAATAAGTTACAAATTACTCCAGGTGACGAAAGTGATGGAACTAACATGACAGAAGTCAAATGTAACTTTAAATAACTCAATGTTGACTTTTTGCCTCACACATGATTCAAACCCTGGTCTTCTAGGTGACAGTGCAGTGCTTGTTTGAGCCATCCATCCACCACACTACCCCTATACAGTATGTGGACTTTCTCATTCTTTATACTTCTCCTGTTCTAACACCCACTAGAGGTCACCCGTTTTTATGGTGACAGGCTGTGGAAGCGCATGATTCACACAGGTGTGAACAGCAATCTATCTCGGCTGTCCACCCGAGTTTAGATCACCGAAATGCATTTTAAAAACAAGTACAAACCGTCTATGAGGTAGCAAATATACATGATGTGTTTTATACATCTCATGTAGGTTTGTACTCAATTTAATTCTGCCATGCTTGTTTGTCATAATGCTGCTGGTACTGGAATGAAGCTTCAGCTGCTGACACATAAACATCATGCTTTAATTGATACTGTGGCAATGTGTGAAATGTCATTTTAAAAAGAATATGGTGGAAATTCAGGACATGTTATCAGTGAAAGTCAGGTGAGAACTGTTCGTGGATATGCTGGGATTCAGCCAGATAGATTACCGTAGAGCTTAAAAGTCTCCAATATCTGGAATCACATCTCTGCCCCCATTGGCTTTAATGGACTGAATCCTATGGGAGCCTTCACTCCTGTGTCACTCTGCTGCACCACTTCTGGCTCAACAAATGCTAAAAATATTACAGTATAAAGGTGAGTGGACTCCACATTCCATTCGAAAAATTCAAAAGGCTATGATTTATCCTGTAAGAGCAGGAATCTTCTTTCGGAGCATGCTTAAGAGCTCGAGGAATCTCATCCACCTCGTCAGCCATTTGGTGTAGGTATTAAACTACCCCTCCTCATAATCTCTTTTCTGGGAGATGGGGGCGAAACGTAATCAGCTCAGATAACCAGGCTATCACAGAGGTGTAGGCTCCTCTATCTATCATTTTTTTGCATTACATTTTTTTTTTTTTAAAAGGACCACTTTTTTCTGCTAGAAATTTTTCACTTAGCTCATTTGTCTTCATCATATGGAGGCTGTCAGAGTTATTGCCAAGCAAACAGGATTCCTTTGTTTCCTTATCATTTAATTGATCAGCAGAACGATCTGTAATAATGAATTGTTTCTGAGCAAATTCCTAAATTACAGAGCGCAGCGTGTAGTAACAACTTCATTAGCTGGGGCTTGAGGTTTTATCAGACTTCATTATAGTGTTACCTTGCATTTCCATCTGCGATAGAAATATCAAAATTAGAGCAATATTTCCTTTAAAAATTAACATATTTCTTTCTAAGCAATTACTGCTGGATAAATTCTACCCCTAGTCTATTTGTACTCTTACTTCTTTGTTTGAGGAGTATGTATGAATTAGTAATAAGGGCGGTGATCCCCTTGCTGCTAAATAGGTTAGAGGAAAGAATATATAATTATGTATGAGGGAAGATGGGGGGTTGTGAGAGACAGCTCCACAGATGGAAAAAAAAAAAACTGCCAGATAGGAAGACGTTGAGAGGAATACAATGTAGAGACAGGGAGTGTTTATTCTGGATGGGTAGCTGTATGGTTTCAACCTTGGTGGGTGTGCTGTTGAGCGCTGCATGGCTGAGTTGAGCTGCAGTGCGACTCGCTGTGGCTCACTCTCGAAACCCTCACCCACGGAGAGTTCCCCCAACTGTCACATGCCACTGAACCACAGTAAACAACACACACACACAGACACACAGACACACACACACACACACACACAGACACACACACACACACACACAGCAGAGCCATTTTCATTAACAGAACCACTGGCACACTCAGCCCAGCTGGTCCCTGAGTCGACACTGGAACTGCACATCTGGTGTCAATGCTCTGTTAGAGGGAGGCCATCTGGTTGGATGGAAGGAGGTGGGGGGACAGGGACAGAGACGGGGACTCAAAAGAGATTGGGGGAGACAGCAGGAATAGGCCTCTCATCGATAGTGTGGCATTCAACGTATATCTGAGCATAAAAAATGGATCTGTTTGTCGGATGCGCCGTATACTCGGCGTGCATTAGTCCTCTTCCGAGTAAGAGGATTAGATGTCAAAGTCAGGTTTGCTCTCTGAGCATTTGGAGCTAATGGCAATGAACAGATAGCATGTTTAATGGCTCCGACTCTAAGCTAAACACACGTCTTCTCGACATGAATAATGCTCCCCCTGTACTGTCCTTTGGCTTCCAGGGGGAACTTAATATTACATAATACATAGAAACATTAATAATTTTGAAGTATTTCGATGTGACATTGGTGTATGTTTGAACTTCCCTGTTCTTCTTGCTGTACTGAATTATGTTATTCAGTGTTGCAGTGCCTACCAGTCAGTTTGTATTAGAAGACTGGCTGTTGAAGGCATGCCCATATAGAATCCATGCAACGCTCCAATTAACTCCGTTAGGCTGCATTTATACTTCACTGGAAACTACACATGAGCTGCGTGCTGCACAGCGGTTGATTGGGCATGGTGTTCGACAGTGTCGCAGAGACGCTCCATCTACAGCTGCAAGCACGAAGCTGATGTGTAGTGGACCCACGAACAAGCCATGATAGAATCATCTTAGGCTGGGGTATACCACCAAAGATTAGTTTTTAAACCAGAGTAAATCATGGTTAAAGTTCAACTGCAAGTTATGTCACACTGAACTTTTAAACTAGCTCAAAATTAAGATTAAGATTCAATTTAAACCTCTCTTTAAACATCAGTTTAGTTTGAACTCTAAATTTAGATTAAATTTAATTCTGTCAAACCAAAACTTTAAACTCCTCTGGGAAATTTGGGCAATAAGTTTATCTCAAAGGAGGTGAAATTAGAGTAGGTTAACTGACTCTTTGGCTAGCTAGCAAACAATGAAATGTCTAATTAACTTTGTAACTAGCTCGCAAAGCGTTTTGTTAACATTTTAGCAAGAAAGCAAACAATATAATATTATGTTAAATTTTTCAGCTAGCTACCAAACAATGCTACATATTGAGTAATTGACTTTCATGTGTCCCTTCTTTCTTTCACTGCAGTTGACAAAACCATCATGAATAGGTTAATTTTTTAGCTACCAAGCAAACAATAAAGCATTTAGTTTAGCTAGTTAACAAATAATGTGACATTTTGTTAACTTTCTAGCCAGCTACCAGACAATGTAATGTTTTCTTAACATTTTAGCTAGCTAACAATGCAACATTTTGTTAAGGAAGTTTTATATATATATATAGATCATGGAAGTTGTTACTTTCACTTTTAAACAACCACCATAGCTGATGAAAATCTATCTGACATGACTCAGACAGAAATCATGTTCATGGACGAGGTAATATTACAGTTTTATTCACGTTATGTTTGGTTATGTTTGCTGATTTCCTTCCTCGCTCCTCAAACACATCCAACGTATCCTGTATTATCACAGAAGTCACAGCAAACTAGCTAACAACGGCGAGCCAGAAACGTACAATTGCCTTGAATAAATTCCAGATTTCTCTGGGTTAACATTGTAGAACTGGCAGAAGTCCAGAATGAAGAGTGAGGGCCCTGCAGTGGTTTGTATCCCTAAAGAGGACAGGTGATTAGCAGAAAACTACCTCTACCCTCCTGATTACATTGTCGATGACTCATGATGTTCTCTTCTAATTTTCACTGACCACGGTTTGACCCCCGATGCTGATAGAGACATGTGACTCACATTTAGGGCCCACATTTGTGCCAGTGGGATACAAAAGGTCGGAAACCCTCGGACACACCAGCAGTAATGCACTTATGCTTTATGTTAAGGCCCATGTACACATACACACACCCCTGCAAACACACCCACGCACACAAAGTGCCTCCTGCCGCCAGTGGCCGACTGAATCATGCTCTTATTAAACCTTGATCGGAATTCGAGCTCGGGCATTATCCACTTACAGTTATTAATGCTGCAGCTCTCTGGGGAGGACAGAGCAGGCAGCGAGGGAGGGACTCACACCGCACATACAGATGCTGGCATAAAAGCTCTACGACGGGAGGTACAGGATTGTTTACATTACGTGCATGGATGAGGTGTGCATTATTTCAACAGCTAGAAAATTGCTGCTCCTGTTAGGTGAGGAATTGGACAAAAGCCATGAAAAGAGATACAAAAAGCAGCCAGCAAAAAGTAATCCTTTAACAGACACATTATTATCAAACCAATCAGGAAAGTGGTGAGTACGCAGATACTATAACCTTGCACTAGATGCTTGATGAGACATAACAAAATTGCTCCTAAAATCCTACCCTCGGGGGAGACAAAGAAATGAGAGATTCTCATTTTACTTCTTCCAATATACTTAAACCTCAGCCCCTGTTAATTAGAAATCCAAAGACATTCCTTCGTTTGGCAAAGTTAATTAAAAATGTGCACACTTTACCACTACTGTGAAGATGTATGCAGAAAGAAACATAAGAGCAAGAGACGAGTGAATGAGAAGGAAAAGGAAGGGAAATTAATGGAGAGTTCATGTTGCACGTACAGTAATGGCAGACACGAAGGCAATTAGAAGATGTTAAGTGGTTGGCTGATTGAAGGTCTGCAAGTCCTGTGATAGAAAATGGAGAGGTATAAAAAAAATAAATTTATGCAACATTCATGTATGTTGCCATGTTACGGAACAGAGATCAATTTGCATTGCTTCCAGGCATATGAGCTAAGAGCTGTGTCCACAAAACACAGCAAAATAGAAAGCTTGGCAGGTGCTGAAGGGAAATATTAGGAGCCAAACAGCGTGAATACATTCAGTCTGTGTTTTTGTGTAGACTAGTGAATTCTCTGTAGTGAGTCATAGCGTGTAGCCTTAAATCTTGATCTCTATTTTGATCTCTAGTTGGTACAGAAAATTGGCAACATTTCTCTAATCGATAAATTGTCTGAATGCCAAAGATTTTCTGAAAATTTGCCTGTTTTCTTAGTCTTCTATGATAGTAAATTGAATATCTCCAGCCAAGGAAAGCAATTCGATGTCAGCTTGGGCCTTGGACAATTGAAATGGACTTTTTTTTGCTCTGTTTTTGACAATTTATAGACCAAACAAATGAGAAAAATCATTGGTTACAGCCCCTTTTGACACAACAGCACAGGTCAAACTTACATAAAATCACAAACTCCTGCATTGGCTGTTAGGGATGATATAAACAGCTTTAGTTTTGCTTTAGATTTGTGGTTTTAATTAAAGTCCTTATAAACTGTTTTGCTGAACTGTGTCTGAGGGAGTCTGCTCACAGTGGAGGACAAAGGTCGAGTGGAAACCAATTTAAATTGTTACCACCTACACAGATGTCTTTTAACTGGGTAGGACTGATAATGTGGGTGTTTTGTTGTGTTTTAGGGAAAAATACATTTCAAAATTGTTCTTTAAAGAGGTATTGCATGCTTAAATGTGTTCTTTGGGCTCTAAGCTAAACCATATGACTGTATTATAATGAAACACACCAGTGCTGGTGTTAATCTTGACATCTCTTGAAATAAAAATGATAAAAACTGTGATTTCATGGGTTGAAAATGCCTCAAAACATCAACTATGGTTTTAAATCATCTCAAACTTTGCAGGGTCAATACTGACAGAGTTGACCTTTTATGGCCAATCTACGACATGAAATTTTGGGCAGCCCAACTCCAGGAGTTTACACTATTTTTTAATACATACATACATTTTGCTAACCCTCTTAACAATTCTGGCTCCTTTGCAGCTGTAGAAGCACCAACAGACACTCCCCTACAGACACACACACACACACACACAGGAGAGCCACTCTGAGCTGCAAGCTTCAGCTCAGTTAGCTACAACACAAGCAACATACAGAAACTTTTACAAAGTGCCGTGATTCAAATGCGCTTTTAGTGATACATCATTAAAATATCCAATGTTATTTTAAAAAAGAGGGACAATTCCAGTTTAATGTTTTTTGACCATGATAACTGTTTTTACTGTATGAAACAACTTTGTAAAGAAATCATAGTTTACATTACCACACTCGTCTCCTTCCTCTCCAATATTTAACAATAAATAATACTCTATACAGTATTAGATCAAATACTTTGGTTACCAGTTTCCTATTGCATGTCAAATTTTTGTATTCTTTTTGTCAAAAAAATTGTTTGGAATAATAAATTGGCAGGCTCTCTAATCACATCTTTACCTTTCTTCCTCTATCTCATTTCTCCCTATCTTATCCAGTCTTCTTTAACGCACAGCTGGGGTTATCTCCAGGGACAGCTCCAGCTGGCAACAAGCCAACAAAAAAATTGGGACCATACCCAGAAAACAGGGACTGAATGGCGGCTATGCCTGGAAAATAGACTACCCTTGAAAATAGGGGTGTCTGGTTATCCTATGCTACACTGTGCGCTGGCCAGTCAGTCACTCTGGTCAATGTCTCCCTACCTCTCATGTTATACTGCTTTATTTTTAGCATTTTTCAAAATTATGCAGTGGGCGGAGTTAGGATCTGACCTGGGAGTGAAGTTAAACTTTAATCTGTCTAAGTGTCATCAATGTGATCATAATTATAAGATGGCTGGTTATAGATAGAACTTACTGCAAGACCCTAACCAATGACTTAAGGGCAAAATCCCTTCAACCTTTTGTGCCATTACTTCAGTCAGTGTCTGACCATTTGTTTAATTGTATATTCACAGGAAGTATTACACATTCATTGACAGTGACACTGTCAGTGAAACATCTGATTTGCACCTGTAGTTTGCAGTAAAATGTCTTTCCCTCCAGGGCCACCAACCTTAAGCTTTACGCTTATAACAGTTTGCAGTCCTTTCTGATCCTTAATAGTCCCTCCAAGAGTTACAGCACCTGTATGTACATCCGCCAAGCCGCATGAATTTTCCTCCCAGGGATCGTATGATACCAGCAAGGTCTCACCGCCTGGACAACACAGCGATACTTCGGAGTGGCGGCTGTTGAACGCGAGCCAGACCAGCTCGATGGGGGGGAGGGGAACGCACGCAGGGAACGGGAAGCGACAACTGTGGCTGGATCTGGCTTTGATGAGGAGGCATGAGAAGAGGGGAGGCTCAGTCTTCGAGGGAAGCAGGTGTGTGAGGAGGTGATAAGGACGCCATGGCAGGCACCACACACACACACACACACACAGGCACACAGACATGCACACATACATGCAAACAAATAAACATACTCCTGCAAATACCACTTGCTGAAACCGTTCATTCGACTTCAACGTGAAATTTAAATGGCATCCCTTCAAATAACTGAGCTTGCGCTGGTGCAGTCTAACTCTTTCTGTTCCCTCGCATCATAAGAAGACAGACAGAGAATTATGGTGTAAGAAAAATTAGAAAAGAGAGCGGGATGAGGATACTGAAAAAGGGAAAAAATGGGAGTGAGGTTGGTTTAAGGAGCTAATATTGTAGTAAACACTCCTTTTCTGCAGGAGAGATGTGTGTTTCAGTTGGTGTCTGCTGTAAGTGTTTCCGCTTGCACACATAATATGCCACACACATATACATTAATGTGCAAGAGTTAAAGTGTCCCTGGGGAGTGCTTTGTGGCAACGCACAGTACGGAACAGCGAAAAGTAATTTATGGATAAGATATTTTTTTTGGCTGGCTTATTTCAGAATCCATTAAGATTAATTAAGTGTTGCTAAATGTGGTGCTATAGAGTTCAGATTTCGCAGATGCATTCTAATCATTAGCTCACAGTTTATTCAGCCTGCTTAACAGCTGCTAATAGCCTGAGTGAAGCCAGACCAGAGTGTTCTAATGGTTTGAGAACAGCGAGCACGAGCTCGGACTGGTGGATGGTGAATTAGTGATTGAGAACGCCGTCTATTGCAGCGTTAATGTATAAACCGCGGTGCGAGTGAATGTAAATCCAAACCGCGCACACATCAGCATGGTATGCACCTGTCCGTGCTTGTTAATCAAAGGCAGGAAAAGAGTAAGTGAGACAGAAAGGAGGCAATTAGACACTCTGTCATCAAATATTTGGTTTCTTTGGCAGGAAGACTGCATTAAAGAGTGAAAGAGACACAGCCAAGCACGCTCAGCCTCCTTCATATCCACTGTGTTATTTCAGATAGACTTTGCACAAGCAATTAGCGCCAATCAGGGATTAATTGAGCTAACACAGAAGGAGAAGGGTGGTTTTGGAATTGTTCGGCTTTAGCATTCGTCCTGAGTCCAATTAAGACGTCATCGCATTGATTGCCTGTCTGTTCACTATAGCTGTGCGTGCATTTATTGTGTGTAGATGTGTTTGCATGTGTGGTTGTACTCGATTTGTTAATTTTTTACAGAGAGAGGGGAGGGGGTTCAATGGGAGCGCTCTGGTGATAAGTCATAACCTGGTTCCTTTCATTCAGCCACCACTAGCAAACTATTGAGTGATATGTTAAAACATGGTAACACGAGAGGTGTGCATAAGACTGGCATTACACTGTCATAACTATTGTGTAATTTTAATAAAAAGTTGACATAGTCTGAGATGTTTACATTTATCAAGCCAATAATATCTTTGTCATGATAACTTGACAGTAACAAACAAAGAAACAATTTAAAGAAACTGTTTAGCTTTAAGTTTTAAGGTGTTCTTAGGTGGTTGGTTTTGACACTGACCATCTGTGATATAGTTTACAGAGTTAGCTGATGGACATAAAGTGGTTAGCTAGTTTACTTGTTGCTGAAGTAGGCTAACAAATGTCTGCTGTTATCAGTCACTAGTTAGCTTGGTTAGCTGTGGAGCTAGCTGACTTAGCCAAAACCTGGCAAGAAAAGCACATCTGTACTATGGAGGCTGTGTTTGGTCCTGGAGTTGGGAAAGTACCAATCAGTCAATAGAAATAGAAGGAAGCAAAATCCTTCACTCCTTAGTTACTTCCATCATCATCGCCAACAAAAATGTGTTTGACCATGTGTTTAATTCAGAATGCTATTGATTGGAAATACATTCATCCAGTTGCCCACCCCTACAGCCAACCAACTCATGAACAACTCTTCCCCGTAGCGATATAGTTTAGAGAACATAATAGTTTATCCAAGAAGGTCACCGACAAAAGGGCAGGACTTAGGGATGCACCGATGGATCGGCCAGAGACCTGAACCAGCCGGTGACTGGCCCTGACAGGAGACCGGCCAGTCAGAGTCACATATCCAATTCTGTGCAAGTTATATTCACACACAGTTTGCAAGATGGTCACGTCACATGCACAACAGCACTGGTCACAGACAGACAAACAGACAGACAGACACACACACACACACACACGCACACTTGCATTTAATCAGCATCAGCAATAGATTCCAAGAACAGGATTAAGAGTAGACAGACAACAGACTCTACAAGGAGACGGAGCAGCTGAGCAGCAGACAGGGTCGCTACAGAGTAAACAGCAAACTTTCTAGCTTTTCAGGCTAATGTTAGCCAGCAGCAGATTACTGTCCACAGATTGACAGTTAAAATCTCACCTCCTGTTCTGGCTGAAGAATAAGGAACCTGTGTTGATGTGTCTCCTTAAATGTTTTCACATTCAACCCTGTTAAACTCCTGCTTCTGTTTTTGTCACTGCAGAGTTTTACTACAGCAAACTGTTCTGCACTGCGTCAGTCCCTGCTTTGTTTACTTCATGCTTACATGAGATAACGTGAAATCTCACTTCCTACAAGATCTTGTGTGATTGGTCTCTGCTCTGGTACACAGTCTTAATCTAATAATATATTATTAAGCCTATGGTTACCGGGAGCACTTTTGGAGAACATGTAAAAGTTATTTAATCTTGGCATTTTAATATGAACATCCAATTAAATTTTACATTAAAAGAAAAGTGACAAAAATGTTTGTGTATTCTGTTGATTATAGTTCTTAGAAAGACTGAAAATCAGAACCATCCCAAATTGGAACCAGAAAGTCACACCTCAGTCAGATAAAGGATCAATGAGTCAGGCAGACTAGATTAATATATTCAACAAAACAACCCCCCTGCCCCTGCACTCTCTCTGCTACTAAGACATAGAGAGGAGGGATAGCAGGTTAATAAGTGGGGTGGCATCCCCCATCATACCACCTACTGGTTGTACCACACAAACTGTGCATATATGCTTTAAATCTCTATCATCATTTCACAGTTACATGGCAACTGAAAAAAAAACAGAACTGCTGATGAGGACTGTGTGATATTGTGGAAAGCTTCAGAACAAGTGAGTAGGAGGGCCTCGAGCCGAGATTGCTTTGACAACCGCCTTTTCCAAGGTCATGTTTGCAGTTCTCTTGTTTTATTTTCACTGTTCATTTAGTTTATTATGTCAGGTGTCTTTGTACTGTACTGACTGAAACAACAGCAGAAACAAACCAATAAAGCTGATTTCCAACAAACAGCATACGGAACAAAAAAAGAAATAAGATTCTGAGACACTAAAATAAATGATGCTCACACAGCAAATAGAATATCAGCCAGCATTTGAAAACAGGGATGTAGTTTTCTGGTTTCAACATGTATTTCAGTGGGTTAAAGAGAGGATAGCTAACAGTAACACTGCCTCGGAGAAGTAAAGGCATTCTTTGAAGGATACCCCATCACCTTTGCTCTTTAAACCAGAGTTCAGAATGGACAAGAGAGCTGTGCCTGGTGATATGACACTGCAATGATAAGCTGTTCAATCTGAGAAATAGCTGCTAGTCTGATCTAACAAAGCCCTAAAAGTATTTGTAAAATCAGGTCACATCAAACGACATAAATTATCTTAATAATCCACTCTTCTGCATGGGAGATAATGCATTCAAACATGCTTACTCATAAGTTAAACTACATTTGTCAAGAATTATTTTGGTTAATTAAAGTTGTCCCTTGTCCTACTGAGCCTAGGCAAGATTATACATGAATCCATTTTAAGAATAGAACTAAATATTTACAGACTTTCCTCTTTTGTGGCAGTGTGGCACAGGGCACTCAACTAAGCACAATCCTGTCATAAAAAAAAGTCTAATATTGTAAATACTTAATGAAAACATGAATTAATTCAATAAAATATGCAAAACAGACAGGAGAAAAAGGTTCATATTTGATGTTGAAAAACATCCTGTGTGGATGACTGCACATGGCTAGACTTGCGATGTAACTAAGTCATGACAGAAGCTGGTTATCTGAGGCAATGTGAACGGAGCTGGCAGAGAGTAAGAAATGGCCTTGCACAAACTTCTATCCTGAATTGCAAATTTGGTGAAATTAGTGCTGTCCGTATCACGTAAGCCAGCTTTCTTCTGGACGTTCTGAGCTTTTTTACACTGGTCATGTCAATTTTTCAGTGGACTATAATTATGGCATGTTTTACGGTTTAAGATAATGTGGATCTGTGTGTCATCCTTGTTTTGAGGAGTAGGCAAAGTGAAGAATCAGGGTGGCTCTGGTCTGTATTAAGGCAGTAGCAGCACATAAATTGGCACTTTCAGCTGTGAATTAAAGGAGAGTCCAAATCTAGTACGGAGAGTGACCATTAAGTCACATGAATAAAAAAAAACAGTCCCCACTTATCAAACAATTACAGCACTGTTTGGAGCCTGGATGGATTGTGACTCAACCTATTTTTCACTTGAATAAAAGGTACAAAATTTAACAGCATGCCTGTGTGACAACACTCATACACTCCCTACATCACCAGCCAGTCTTATGTAATGAAGTTATCTTGATTAGGCAGTTTGCTCATTTTTAACAGGAGGGATGGACCCTATTTGTTTGATTTACGCACAATGAGCAAACCCTCACATGAACTACTCTTTAGATTCTGTCTTTAAAAAATAAATAAATAAATAAAAAATTACACATAATTAGGAGAATATTACAGATCCAAGATGAAACTGACAGCAGGACTGAGAGAAATTACCAATCCCTCTGCTTCTTCAGCATCACAGAACCACGGACAGAGCCATGGAATTATAAATACACAGCAGTACTGATATTTCAGAGTCATGGTCGGGGCCATAAATTCTAACCTGCAGAAACCTCAGTCAGATAAAAGAGCAGACTAGACGAACATTAAACTAACTAAACAACCCCTTTGCCCTTGCACTCTCACTGCTACTGAGGGGTGGAGAGAGGGGATGGCAGGTTAACAAGGAGGGTTGGCATCCCCTCATCCTCCCTAAAATCACCTACCACCCACCAAGAAGATAATCAATCTTATTCTTTCTGAGTAAAAGGTTATTTTTGCACTACAAAATACAGTTAGGTAGCTGTGCTGTTTTTGAATCATGTCTAAACAAACAGGGCTGAATGATATGCAAAAAAAAAAGAAAGAAAGAAAAAACAGATTGTGATAAGAGTCATGACTTTAGTGGGAATGGCAACTTTTGCATTTCATTTTCACTGAAAGAAACCTAAAACTGATGATATGATTGTTGTTGTGGTCTGTGCCAGCAAGCATGCCCCCTTTTGTCTGCAGAATATGATTTGTAGGCCGGGGCATCCCATAGTACCACAATGCTTCGTATATAATTAATGTTGTGACACATTTTTCCTTCATGAAAAAAAATATAGCTCCTGCAATTTGCATATTGCACTTACTCATATAGCCGCTTCAATAATATTTAAATTAATTGTTTAGCCTTATAAAAGACAATAATGAAATCCACTGTGGTAAGCAATTTAAGACATAACGAGCTTTACTCTCTAAAGAGCCCTTATGTACTTAAAATAAAAAAACAACTGAACTAAAAATCTCTCAAAAGATTCTGATTAGCTTTGATGTACTATAAGAAAAATGCACACTTGTCTTGACTACGTTGTCTATAATGTAATTTTGTCTAGCAGAGGATTTCCCACCACTACTTTAGTAAAAATGGTCAACAGCTACACAGAAATAAACTACACTGGTACACAGAATAAGGAAATATTACCATATTTACATAAAACATAAAAGCTCAGAGATCACATCCACGTCGTCACAAATCAAACAAACATAAACTAGAAAAACTCAAAAGCAGAAAAATGTTTCCATCCTGAAAAATCAGTCTATTTATTGTCCTCCCATCCCTTCTCTTTAGCCATCAGCATTTTACCACACAATGGGCAAGCAGTTTACTAAACACGTTACTTAAATCCACAAAAACGGTGCTTTTTGGCTTAGCAAATTACACGAATGGAGTCATTTTGTTAATCTTCTCATCCATTTTCCACTCAATAAGTGACACACCTTAAAATACAAATTAATTATGTTAAAAGCCCAAAAAGACTACGTGCCTCAGTTCCTTCCATAATAACATTAACATGCAAAAAAATGCTTCTGCAAGTGGATGATGAATTAGATTCTTTATTTCAAAAAATACTAAAAAGCCCTTAAACGTCTGACTCTGATATTAGCTAAGCGAGCTCAAGCGGACCGTCTCCAAGTTTAATAAGAATGATTGCAAATGCTTCAGCTGTTCCAGCAACAGTCAAAAGAGATGTTTAATTTCAAATCAACAGAACAGGCAGGTCAAGTGTTAATACCTTAATTGTGTTGCGATTGAAAGGGAACAGCTTTGATATCCAAAACACGTCTGTATTTCTCTTATTGAAATGTCCTTGGACAAGCTCTTAGTCAGAAAACTGTAGTCCAAATACACAGAAACATCACAAAAGATTTCATATATTTAGCATTCATTCATTCATTCTTACTTAATCAAATTTGATTAAGTCTTGACTCCCACAATTTGAACCATAAGAGTTTACTCAGGCTATGTAGAGAAAGACGCATGTATTTGAATCACTTTTACAAAGAATTATTCCTCCAGATCAAAACATATTGAGATAAATATTTATCTTAACTGGGTAATTAGGTAAAACCTGCCATGGAAGGTTGCTGCAAATAGTAGCTTTGCAATAACCAAATGCAATTACAGCATATTGATACTCAGTGTAAATTTGTAGACTATCGTGACAGGCGGGAGCTGTAAATGGCAACCCTATTTGGACAGTCCGCCTACAGAGACTTTACAGAGTATTTGTAACATTTCAACAGTTTATTAGTTGAGATTCAGCAATTCAGCTGTTTCACTTTGTCTGTTCATGTTTAATCAACTATCAACTTCCTGTTTAAACATATGCGGTTGATATTCTCATTCACTGACAGCGTGTGGCAGTTGCACCTACTTAGTTTAGGTAAATGCTCCACCAATCCTCATAAAAGGGTATGAGACTGCCAGGCCGAGTGCACAAACAATAAAGAAAAAAATCTATATAAGGTAGAGCACCAGACGCCTACTATTCTCTACACCTACTACTAATGACAACTTCAGTAGTTCTGAAGTGAAGGAAGCAAGGCAGGAAGTGAACACCAAACGAGCTGTCATATTTAGTATCATCAGTAGTTGATAAAATAACACAAAAATATGCATGGGATGATATTATATTATGCTTTTATTATAATACTTAAGAAAAATAATACAAAATATTATACATGATAAAAGTACCTAAAATTTCATAATATTATGCAACTGTAGAGTTGAAGAAAATGCAATAACCTTTTTATTAAATGTCAGCATTCAAATGTGTGCAAGTGTTTTCTTGAGTGTATGCAGAGTCTGTTCTTACCCAGGAAAAAATGTTGATTGTCAGAATCTTTGTCAAAACTGCGTAAGCGGGTTTTAAGAGGAATTTCCTTGTTAAGAATGGTTGGTGAATGAGGCCCAGTCTTATGAAAGAAAGTTTACTTAACCAGTGTAGGAACATGCAAGTGACACCTTATGGATGTTGAAATTGCTGAACTTAACTATTCTGAAAATATGTAGGCATGTTCATGAATCAAAAGGCTGTGAGGTACAAACTGTGAGCAAAAATCAGACACAAGATCCACACACTGCACTGCCAGCAATTTTAATGCAGCAAACGTTTCGATCCAATAGAGATCTCCGTCAGGCGTTGCCAAATCCAGTCCCAAATCCAATTTGATCTCTGTTAGATCAAAGCTAGAGCTACCAGTACAGTATGTGTACTAATGCCCTTTTTTTCTGATTTTTGTTCATGAATTGTTGAATAAACTTTATAGATAATCTGTTAATATCTACACAAAGTGAAACAGCTGAACTGTTTAATCACAACTAATAAGCTGTTGAAATGTTACCAATACTCTTTGTAGGCAGACTATCCACATTAAGTGCTACTGAAATGAGGTATGGCTCAATGCAAAATCTCTTTAAAAGCATGTTTTTAGCAAACTGGAATGAAATTAGGTGTGAGCTGAACTTTGGCATTTTCACAAACAGTTGACTGTATCACTTTAGAAATAAGGGTTCCAGGAGGGTTCTCCCTGAAGTGCTGAGGCTCTACCCAAAACCATTTACTTTACAGACTAAGGTTTCCATTAGGAACCCTGTTCATACAAAGAACTTTTTGGAAAAAATATTTTTTCAATGATTGTTGAAAATTGTTAAATAATACAAATTAATAATTAAATCCTTAATAAATATATTATTAAAGGGTTCTCAATAGGGTGCGTTCAAGATAAAAAACATTTGAATATAAAAAGGTTCTTGGCAGAACACCCTGGGTGGGCTTTTGTTCGCAGTTTCTGGATAAAACCCCCAGGGAGGGTTCTGAGTGGAACAATTGCACCATAGAAGGGTTTAAACACTCTCATACGGGTGTCTGGATGAAACCTTTCAGAGATGGTTCCAACCCTTTATGTAGGATTCTCAGAGAACTGAAAGGGTCCCAAATGGAACCTTTCTAAAAGTTCTTCTAGGAATCACAAATGGGCCTCCTGAGTGTATGGTCTGAATCGACTCCATTAGATATTTTAGGAGACCTGTTTACAGCAGCTCAATCAGCAACAGTGAGTGAAAGAGACAGAAAATGACTGTCACCCTTTTGTCATTGGTATTTGTGTAAGGCCCGGATCACAGTCATAGCCTGGGGCAAGGCTAAAAGAACACAACTGACCATAAATTGCTTCATCTGTTGGCCACGGAAGTGCCTGTCATCCAGAAGGCAGAGGATGCAGGCAGGCAATACAAACCAACAACCTGATTGTTTCAGGGGGCTTCATGACCCCTCGTGACAACTGCCTCCCCACCCAACATCCATCACGGGAAATGATGAGGTGTATGTTTGTCTTCTACTTTATATGCGTTTCTGCACACTCTGACAGAGAGCTGTCAGCTGTGGGGCTGGAGTGATTTTCCACTGGCATCCATGGAGAAAATCCTGGTTGGATTCAGAGCTGCCTGGCTTTTCTGATGTGTAAGAGTGCTGGAGACAGGCCTAGCAGGTTTAAGCAGATTAATTAGGGTGTAGCGAAGACTGTGGAGAAAGCTCTCTTCCATAGACGCTATATCCACTGACACAGCTTTGCATAGCAGCAAGTCCCTGAAATGTGCACAGTACCACCCGCATCTTGCTCTAACTCCCTCATAGACACACACAAATATACTGCACGCACACACACACACACAAACACACACACACACACGGAAGAGGCACTGTTGGAGGGCAAAAAGTCTGCCATGCCCCCCACTCATCCTGTCTCCAGGGTTGGCCCAATAATCACACCCTCCCTCTTTCCCCGAATGTGTTTATCCTCCCAGTTTCCCTCTCACTCTTGTTTTCGCTTCGAACACATTTCCCCTTGTTAGCACACTTGCAAAAAAAAAAACTTCTCTACTAGGGATGATTTTCAGCATCCCGTCTCTTCATTGGAAGGCGGTGTTCATGTCAGCATGGTTGCCCAAGACGTGAACAAAAGAAATGATATGAGAAAGAAACAGACGGCACATGGATTAGGAGCTGTGAAAGTGGTGCAGTTCAACACTGATGTATAGCAATAATACTGATGGAGGTTAGGTATTAGGTATAGCAGACAGGGTTGCTCCCAAGTAGGGAAAATTTTCAACCTGGTTTGATATTAAGCCAAATACTGGTGCACGACTGGGTGGAACATAATGAGAGCTCATGGACAAGTGAAAGTTTACTGCAACATGTTCCTGACAATGTTTCACAATAAAGCACTTGTTAAGAAATGAAGAGGTTCTGCCCACTGAAATGCTAGCTGGTTTTTAATTTGAAGCAAAAACAGAAGGTTTTGTATTAAGAAGGTAACTGCAGTAATTTTAGCAGGGCAAATGGCAGCGGGGAAAAAATGAAGCCTCGTACTTACCTTTCCATCCGCTATGTTACTAACTG
Source organism: Lutjanus campechanus (assembly GCA_027495735.1). NCBI lineage: Eukaryota > Metazoa > Chordata > Actinopteri > Lutjaniformes > Lutjanidae > Lutjanus > Lutjanus campechanus. The sequence continues at coordinate 46,237 of JAJHUR010123551.1, read as the reverse complement.
TCTTGACAAACTATAGCTGGCTAGCTACACGGTTATATTAGATTTGTACTGAAAAGAGAAAATGACGGGGTGACTGTTTATTAACTTTCCAGCACTGTGTCACAGGTAAGTTCACAAGCTAGTTAGCAACTTTGTTCTGCTCATCTGTGATGTGCTCAAGTGGAATTAATGAACTCGTAATTATGACATGACATGGGGAAATTGTGTATATGATGCCATGAAGTCAGAACTTACAGTTGACAATGGTGACAAGAATGCAATTGTACACACAGCGAAATGAAGTAACTTTAACGGCAAATGGGAGCAGATGAAAACGGGTCTTCGTGCTTACTTTTCCATCTGCCATGTCATTCACTGTACTGACGAACTACAGCAGGCTTTATTAGCTACCTCGCTAACATAGCCAACAGTCTGGGACAGGGTTATACCAGAGTTACACTGAAATAATACAGTAATTTTACTGACTTTCACTGTATTTCACAAACTAGTTAGAAACTTAGCTCTGCACCACTGTCTGCTCAGCTGTGATGCATACTCTGCTAACTGTGCTGCAGAGACCGCCCACATTTCCCATGATGCCCACTAAATTAGTGTTGGAAGAAATCAGCAAACACCAAACTTAAACTATTCATTTAAGTTTTCTATTTTGTGCTTAAAATGCAGATGTTACTTTGTGGTGGTGTTTGTAATGTGTCTGTTCAGAAAGTGGTGGTTAACGTTGATGACTGTCATTTTTGTGCTGGTTACAGTTGTAACCATGAGTGAGGAGGCTGTCAGCTGTATTTTATATCTCAAATCCTGGCTCTTGCTTTGAACTATATTTTCACATCACTGAGTTCATTTTTGTCTCTAAACAATCCGTCTTAATTTTCATAGTGACAAAAGTTGGTTAGCAAAAAACCAAACCAATTTAAGCTTGTACATCAAACCAGTAAAACCAGAAACCAACCCAACCTTACCCCAGGGACATAGAAAGTGAAAAAGAACCCACCACAACTCAAACCAAAACTTGTTATTCCTTCTACACTTTCTGCGAACACCCAATTATTTCATCTTATCTGACTGCACTGATTGATATTGAAGAAAAGACAAGGGCAGAAAATAGAAGCACCCCCCCTCCATACACACACACACACACACACACACACACACACACACACACACACACACCCCTCCCCCGAATCCTCATCACCATCATCATTTTCATCATTACATGAAATATGACCGAGAGCATAATCCCACAATGCCGTGCAAATGTCGACGTGAGTTAGCATCAAGAAGACACAAGAGATATGCATGCATCATCTGGCCAGGAGAACATCACTTGTGGGGAGACAGCCAGAGGCCCTAAGGAGGGGGGAAACAGAGGATGGTGGTGGGGTGGGGCGGAAGAGGAGAGACTGGGAGGGAATCTTAGAGAGGAGAGGAGTAAAGGGTGCAGAACAACAGAAGGGAATTGAGGGGAAAGTGAAAAGAGAATGAGGTACAATGTTAGAGGGAAAAAAGGGATGAAATGAGTGGGATATTCACCACGGCACAGGCGGGGAAATAATACAGAGGCAATCAGAGAAAATGGAGGCATAATATCCCAGCGCTGCATAATCTCCACAGATTCAAGCATAATGCATAATCTCCACAGGTTCAACAATACACCATGTGCCCTAATTCTGAGCCAATTACAAAGTGGGCGCTGTTTGGTTGCTTTGCATGTGTACATGGGTATGGATTTGACTAGGAGGAGCTTGAGTTTAGGATTTGGGTGTCTGTGTATGTGTGTGTGTGTGTGTGTGTGTGTGTTGGGTGTCTTCTGAAGGTGCAGACAGCTGGGGTGCCCGTGCACACAGCATCCCTGAGCCGTTGCCTTCTATATACTCTAATGCCCTTCACTGACCAGATTAAAGCCCAAATGACAAACGCACAAAGGCTGGTAACATCTGTTCAGGAACACACTGTCCATCCCTCCCCACATTGAGCTCTGTTGGTCACTCCTCAGTCCCAGTCCCCACGCGGACAACATCTGCAGCAATGGACTAGTGCACATTAACTACTGGAGCATGAGACCAAGCTAACCCACTAACCATGAGAGTGTCACCCTTTACACAGCAACACAAGTGCTTAATGAAACTGTTTTCCACATGTCTGTCGTATGTATAATTAAATTGATGTTACCTATTTTCACCTGTATTATTTTCACTACCGTGCTAACTTGGGTAATAAAAGACAGTGGGCTAAGATAGCCAGTCTCCGTCGTATCTGGCATCCATTGTATCAGAAATATACAAGCTGTCAAACACAATAAACAAGTTCACAAACACTACTGTTAGCGAACTCTACCATTAGAAACTGTTAGCACCTAGTTTGCAAATCTCCAGCGCGTTGTTAGCTAACATTAGCGTTAGCTACTGTTAGCGTCTGGTTCAACAATCTCCAGTGTAGTGTAATCAGTTACTGTCAGGCTTTTCTTCATGATGCATATAAATAGAGCTCTGATAATTATTTGCTTAATTGATTATTTGTGAGCTATTAAATTAATGGCCAACTGTTTTAATAATCAATTCATCATTTTGAGTCGTTTTTTAGAAAAATGTCATAATTCTCTGATTTCAGAGAACACCCCC
>JAJHUR010123551.1:0-43599 GCA_027495735.1 Lutjanus campechanus | reverse complement strand
CACCCCCCCCCCCCCCCCAAACAGACCGGTGTTCATGACCCCCCCAACCCCCACACACCTCAAAACACAAATTATATCACTGGTATAGTCGATGTAATGTAAAATGAAAAAAAAAACATTCCTCAGTTTAAGGCATGGGCCATATTTCCCATCATACCAGGTTTGTTCAGTTCACTCTTTTATGTCACAAAATGCAAATGTTACCCTTTGTTCGTGCTTGTGTTTGTTCAGAACATGGTGGAAATTGTTATTTTTGTGTTGTCTGTAGTGTTAACCTTTTCAACCATATTTTTTGGTGCTTGTCTGTGATGTTGAATGTCTTTAAAGGGCTTCCTCTCACTCTGTGTTGCTCCCTTGCTTGTTTTTTTTTATTCTCCACAACTATCTGCTGAGCTTCAGAAATTATCTCAAGACCCCCTTGAGGGTCCCAACCCAGGTTGAGAACCACTAAACTGAATATCTTTGGATAGTGGACAAAAGAAGACATTTGAGGACATCACCTTGGGCTTGGGACATTTTTCACAATTTTCTGACCAAACAACTTATCAATTAATCTAGAAAATGATTAACACATTAACCAATACTGAAAGTTACGATAGTTGCAGCCCTACATATGAATTTGGTCTCAGTATTGGTGTTGTCTGATACCATCTTTCCCTCCCAGGCACTCAGCCTGGGGTATAAACGGTTGCATGTGAGGACAAGGTAAAAAGAGAGAATAGCCACAAAGTGTTGTGGTTCCTATGATCCACCAAATGCTACTATTGTGCAACATCCACTTAGCCTTGTTGTGTCTGCTTCACATTTACACTCAACTCAGCCTACAATAACCCTTTTTCCAACTGCATACAGCAGCCAGGCCATGTGGTCTCCTGTGAGACTAAAAACCACCGGTTGTGAATGAAAGTATGACTCTTTGACAAAAAAAAAATGTTTCACTCCTACAACAAATGCAATTACACGGCATGCCATCTTGCATTGTGAACTAGTGTAAAGTGTCTTTAAGCATGAAGTTAAGCCAGTATAGGCTGTGTAGCTCCACGACATGTGCTTCCTATCACTTTTAATTCAGATAAGGGATTTTTACAGCTGCAGTGAAGGACTTAAGATGAGTCCTCACGGCATACAGTAAATGCAGCATAGTAGAATTGTACAAAATTCTATGAGGTAGAAGACAACACTGAGGCTGTACTACGGAAACTTCCAATCTTAAGTATTAAGTTAAGATAGGTAGAGTCTAAGATAAGATTTTCCCCACTTTGCCATGACAAAAACAAATCCTAACTCAGGTTAGAAAATCCTAAATACTCATTTGAGCATCTACTTTTATGTCTGTTGCTCTGTAACTGACACTACTTTTACTCCTAACCCTAACCCTCATCTTGCCAAGCTAAACAACTTTAGAAAACATTGTTTTTTTTTAATCACTGAAACATACAAAAATGGAGCAAAAACAACATGGCTGCATCTGTCAAGAAATCCAAGGATGTTCTTTTTGGTAAACTCACAATACTACAATACTAACTTGGGAAATAAAAGACAGTGGGCTAACATAGCAGACACAGTCTCCACCGTATCCGGCATCCATTGTGTAAAAATGATAAAAGAGCAGCCACATGGATTAGCTAAGACTACTGTTAGCAAACATAGCCATTGTTAATTAACACTAATGATAGCTACTGTTTAAAAAAAAAAAAAAAGAAGCTACTACTGGCAAATACAACCATTAGCTTAGTTAAGTTAGATACTACTACAAGTGGAAAAGTGAAAGACACAGTTCAATGGTTATCCTAAAGTTAGGTGGAGTTTAATTAAGATTTTGTGAAGTTATGTTTGTGTAACACACCTATCTTATGTGAGGACAGAAGCATTGACTTAACTGTTCAATTCTAATGTTTGTTTGTCTGTTTTTTTACCTAAATCTGCTTCTAACGCATGGTTACTAACCAGTTAAGACAGGATCTCTAAGTCTGTAATACAGATCCATACTAACAACCTAGAAACTAAATGGCTTTGTAGATACTGCAAAAACTGAATACACATCTAGGTTAAGGAAATGAAGGACACACAAAGAAATAATGTTTTGAATGTTGGATACGAGCCAGTATTATTGAGAGTGGATTAGTAAGAGAGTGTGCAAGGTGCCTATTGAGAAGAATGTGAAGTGGACTATGTACATGAATGAGAAATCAAAACGGGCTATTGGGTGTAGAGGGCAGAAGGTAAAGCACATGGAGGTTCTGTTGTTAAGGTATACAGTGTGGGATAGTTAGCAGGTTTTTTTTGTGCCTTTTATTGATAGTACAGCTGAAGATAGACAGGAAAGGGGGTGAAGAGAGGGGGGGGTGACATGCAGTAAAGGGCCGCAGGCGGGAGTCGAACCAGCGGCCACTGCCGAGGACTAGCAGCCTCCATTCATGGGGCGGACGCGCTACCAACTGAGCTTAGCAGGTGTTTCATTGTCAGACACACAACTTAGACACTTAGTATGCTCGCTCTCAATCTGAGATCCAGTTCACCCCCCTTTCCCCTTGCAACACCAACACTAACTATCTTTGCTTTACACAAACAGACACATGTCAGATGGGATGGAATCTTATTTGCTGCCTTGTTGCAATTACATCCTGGAACAACAGTGGAGAATGAATTTACACACACTGGGGTGCAGCACTTAGAGGATTCGTTGGTGTAAAAGGCAGTGACAGGCCACAGAACAGCGCTCACTCTGCCTTGTGAAGAGCATTTATTTATGAAATAACCTAACTCAGGTAAAAAAGCATGAGGAAGCAGATGGTTGAGTGTGCAGGCTTGCGGGGTTGGATAAAAGAAACATACTATGTTCAGTGGATTTCATGAATTAATCAAACTTCCGGATATTCCCTTTCCTTTTTACTCACTGAGGTGTAAGTCTGATGTCATCTTGCCCCGGCCTTGGCCCTGGCACTCTCCACTTTTTGTGAATCACAGGATATGATGGATAGAGTTGTTGACGATTTCCAGTGCAAACTGATGTGATGGAGGTGAATGAATGGGCGAACGGAAGTCTGGTATTTGACACTTAGCGGCTATAACAGCGCTTTGGCCTAGATTGGTGGAATGTTGGGTAGGCCACATGAATAATAAACCAACTGCAGAGTCCCTCTGGCTGGCTGGTGATGTTCTTCGCTCTCATCACCCCAGCCAGACTGAAGACCACTGAAGGGAGTGGATAAGCTTACCCAAATTAGTGGCAGTACACCATGAAAATACAAGATATATTTTAACACAATGGGCAGCTTCCAGCCCAGCTTAAATTAGCAGAAAAGAATGAAGATTCTGCATTTTAATGCTACTGCTTGTGCATGTGCCAAAGTCCCTGGGTGTTTTCTTCTTCTTTTTTTTCATTAGTAACAAATGTGCCTGAAGATGCCATCTTCCGCACATTAAGACAAGTGTTTATGCAGAGACTGCACATCAATCACTGCGCAGCTACAATTATGAGCTATTATCATTTTGCTGAGAGACACATGATTTAGCTTTGTCACACTCAGATGCACACACACAATCACACACAAGCAAAGGCACTCATGCCCACGCAGAGATCCACACATATATGAAGAATGAGCACATCGGCAAGCTAGGGGTCAGTCTGAATATAGGGGAGACGGGGGGCAGTTGCAACTCTTTTTGCATTTATCTGTTACTTTGAGACTATTGAATAAGGGGTCTTTAATATTTTACAGGCCATGGACCGTTTAGGTGATAGAGAGATGAAGCAGGTACCCCCTTCTACATACATTGCATTGAATATTTTCAGGTCCTCTCTTGTTAGCGCTCGCCCATAGCTGCTGAGTCAGCTGCAGGTGTAGCATCGCTAATGTTAGGTGTGTTAGCCTCACCCTCTGCACTTTCACCAGTCGTTTCTGAGCCAGAGGGTACGTCAAAGTCGTTGGCTCGTGAAGTTACAAAACAATCCATTAACGTTCACAAGAGTGTCTGTACACTAGCGACAATACAACAGCTGATTACTACTATTTCGCTGTTAATGAGTGGCCTTTTTTCACCTAAAAGCCAACAAAACAATGTTTAAAACTAAGGCTGTTTTGATTAATTCACATTAAAGATTAGGACAGTGTGACAAATATACAGCTCACCAAAAAAATGCTTTCATATCTCCAAAAACTGAGCATGTGCAGCAGGTGTATCATGACTCTAACCTTTTTCTGATTGGAGGAATAAAACTTGTTGTAATCATCCTTTGTTGCAATTGTCCCCACTCTACCCTACTAATGTGATTTTCCTTTTTTTAATTTTTTTTTTTATTATCCCTTCTGTAAATCCTAACATTCATACCTGACTTTGTATAAAAGTTATGAAACATGGCTGGATGCAGCTTCCAGAGAACAGAAGGCTACACCCAGCTGCAGTTCCCATAGATGACAGCAGCAATATGTTACAGCTGTATCTGTAACAGTGTGAAGGCCTCATTCAAGGTCTGCTAATGGAGTAGCTTAAGCCAGCGCCAACTCATCTAAAAGGAGATGTGGAGCCATATTTCAAATTCAAATGTTGAAACACGACTGCATTAAATCACAGCCAATAATGTACTGTGTGCGGCATCACAATATACTACCTTGAAAGGTAGACAGCGACGTGTAATGAATCATTTTGTGATCCATCATATTGAAAATGGATTGTGTGGTATGGTCTTTGCCCAGCCCACACAAAATGAAATGATCAAATGTCTTTGTATCTACAGCATGGGTGAGCATAAAGATACTGGGTATTAAATTATTTAAAAGAAATACCTGGATTCAATTTTATCCCATAGTCTTCTCTTGGACTAGTCCAACTTCTGCATTAAAACTCAAGGCTACTTTGACAGTAAACATATTTTTTTCCCTCCTCACTGTACGAGCTGCACTGTCTGTCAGATAGGGACGGAGAAGCTGGCAGCTGAACCCTTCCACACTGTTTTGCTGGAGGATTTTCAATCTGTGGGCAGGACACCTCAGGCAGACAGGAATATTTGGTTTATTCATAACAGGGACCCTCAGTCACAGGCTGTGACAGGTGCATAGGAGCAGCTTGACCTAATGTGACCTCTACCAGACTTTTGCCCATGACTTCTTAAACCCAGCTGCAGTTATACTAATGGATGGCACCGACTGCTGCTGTCATTAAAGTAGACTACTATATTCTCCGTCATGTGTCTTTGAATTGATATTGTCAAGTTGCATCAGGCACCAAGATACTGTAGTTTTAGTTATGTCTTTTATTTTGAAGGAATTCCACTGATAAGCCTAAGCTTGATGATGCATTTAATGAGATGGTATGGGAAGTTAAATCAATTAGTACAAATGAAAACAATCAAACCAGCTGAGCACAACACTGAGCCAAATTACTTAATTTTATTTTAGTTTTTGCTTCAACATATGTTTTTCTATTTTAGTTAGCACTCTAGTTTTTGGCATGGAAACATTTGTCATAATTTTTCTTGACAAAAATCATTACTTCATGATGGGGGAAGCAATGTAATGTTGAGTTGGTATATTACTGAAATTGAAATTAAAAATCAATATTCATATTACTTGAAGTGGGGAAGTGGATTAAACGGAATCATTATAGAGATATATGAAAAGTGGTAGTGCCAACTGGACATGATTTAAATTAAAGCCAAATTCAAATTAAAGTCAAGCTGTTTATTGCCATCCACCCTCTAACTGATGTCAGATATTAAGATTTAACAGAATGGCATGACGACCAACATTCATTTAATAATAATAATAATATTCAGCTGGGCCTTTTCTATTGAGTCAAAATGTGCTGAGCTGATTTGCATTTCCATGACCACTTATAGCGCATTGTGTGTCGAGTGGTATCTGTTTTATTTTGCTGTTTCATGATCGCTTTCAGCTGGACAGGTGTGATGTTTAGTTACTGCTGATGAAAACTCATCCTGATGTTTCTGCTTCACAATAAAAGCTTTTAAATAACAAAATTACAGGAGACTTCTATTGTGAAGAATTCATAGGAAATCAAACATATTTATCCACAGTTTTACAAGACAAGCACTTATCAGTTTAAAGACACACCTTCAGGCAGGCTGACACACCAGGTAAAATCAAGCCAAGCTAAGCCAGCACACGTGTATAGAAAAGGGGTAAGTGGCAACTTTAATACCTGTCAGTGTAATGCAATTCCATAAAATCACACAAATCCACAAATCAAAGATCTTTTCAAAGCTCATAATGTTCAGTTTCCGGTGCCATTTTCGGAAACAAACACAAATTAAACTTAAAAAAAAAATTAAATTAACACTAATTGACTGAAAAATGTAATATGCTGAATTGCTTCTTGAATTTACACATACATACAGCTGCTTCTTAAAAGAATTAGAAAGCTACAACAGTCTTCAACACAGTGAATCCAGTTAGTATGCCTCTTCACACCAGGCATATGTTTCTTCCAACCAACTGTAAGAAAGTGCACCAGAGCTCTTAAAGGTGTTTGCATGGTCCAATTAACACCAGATGCTAGCCCTTAGCTAACTTACCGAACCTCATAATGCACAGACCTCCAAGGAGTGAGCATGGTCCAGTTAGCACCAGATGCTAGCCCCTTATCTCACTGTCTTCAGCCAAAAAATATGCATAAATTAGTTCCACTTGCCTTGCCTGGCCTGGCCACCTCTATATTTGCACTGTTATAAGCATCAGGCTGCCTTAAACAGATGCAAATAAATCTCCTATATGTTTCCAAAGCTGTATGAAACTGACTGGTGCCGTTTTATTATTGAGGACACTGACACAAAGACAAAATAACAAATGATGCGCATGTTTCATCAGCCATATTAAAAGTATATTCTGTAATAATCAACCTACACTGGACAGCAATTACAGCAAGTACAGGCACATTCTGCAAATAGTCCATTGCAATTCTACTACTCTTGCTGGAGTGAGAACATAGATGGCAATCAACTGCACATTATTATTACACAGACATTTAACTTCCCGTGTGACCTCATTGAAAGTACCCACCCATTGTCCTTGAAGCAGACAACTCCAACCTTCCTAAAATGCTCCTCGTCGTTACAGAGTTGTGAAGTGAAGACAGAAGCAGAAACGGGTTGCAATTGTCATCCATCATACTTATATTCATCCCAATAGACCACACTCTTAGAAATAAAGGTTCTAAAATGGTGCTTTGTGCATTGCTGAGGTTCTATGCAGAAATATTTGCTTGTAAAGAATGGTTGTTGTTTTTTTTGAAGAAATAGTTTGTCAAGTTCTTTGTAAGACTAAGGTTTCTGGGCAGGTTCCTGTTTGTACCCTTAGAAGGTGGGATGGTTCAGGATAGAACATCCAGAGAAGGTTCTGGGTAAAGGGTTCTAAATGGAGCCTTCAGAAAAAAACATTCTACCAGGAACCAAAAAAAGTCAGGTTGAAGAACCCTTCAGGATTCTAGTTAGCACCTTTATTTCTAGGAGTGTACATTATAGCAGGTATAGAGCTATTGTGAATACAGCATGCCAACCAGTACAAAAAGCAAAACTACTACCCAATTAATTTCAAAGTTTTTTAGCATTTTCTGCATTTCTTGTGTGTTCTGTGTGACTCTAAATGAGTTGGACTCTTGAGTTGGAAAAAGTTCAGCTCTGAGCAGATAAACCCTCTGAGGCAGAGCAGCTTTTTCTCTGCTGCCCAATCGTAAGAGCTCAGGGGTTGTATTTCCCAACAGCAAAGTCAACAACAGCAATGGAGAAAAAGGCTAGTAGTGCTTATTACTGACCACCCGGAGCTAGAGGAACTGATTAAATGGACACAACTTGCCACGACACAAACAACAAACATAAAGCTTAGAGTAACATTAGCGGAGCACTTGAACCTTCGGGTATATTTTCAGATTTGTGTTTCAGTTACTGCTGTGTTTTTGATTGCCTTATCGTAGCTGCTGTAAATAGCTATGTGAAGCTTGCTGGCACAAAACACACTGATAGCTGATTATGTGTAGCACGATCCCTCCACTGCGGAAAATGCCTCAGTGCGATTAGGATCAGAGAAATAGGGGAGTAAGGATTGGACTTTTTCCAGTGTGATCGCCACCAGGCTTTAAAGAATTACGCTCTTGTAGTGCAGGTGTATTGACAGCTTTACACATCTTAGTTTTGTCTGTGCTTGAATGCTCTGAAAATCTTTGACCACAAACAGAACTAGATAGCCATCATTCAAAACACAGGAAAAGATTTTATTCATCCCAATATGTTTTTCCATTCGTACATAATTTCAGTGCCCACTTCATTAATCTAATGCAATACAATACAACGGCCCTACCATAACCAGTGTTAGGAAGTAGTGAACTACATATGATTAAAGGTACGATTCACCCCAAAATTAAAAAAATTTAAAAATTCCTCTTACATGTGGGGCCATTTCGCCATCTCGTTTGTTTTGGTGTGACTTGCCAAGTTTTTGCAGGCGGAGAGATGTCTGCCTTCTCTCTTTGAAAAACTCAACAGCAGTGTCTCTTTCCAGAAATCATGACCCAGTTACTCAAGATAATCCACAGACTGAACAACATTCTAGCATAAACAAGGAAACAAAGAAAATAGTTCCTACATCAAACTGCTCACAATGAGGTCTGTGGACGATTGTGAGTAACCAGTCATGATTTCTGGAAAGAGGCATTGCTGTTGACTTTTTCAAATGTGTTTTTTAGGCGCTTTGAATAGTGGGGTATTTTAATGATGACAGTGCTCACAGAATTATAGAAAATCATATTATAAAGGCAAACTTTTTGACAGAGCAGTTGCATTGCATTTGATTGTACAGGTGTACCTAATAAAGTGGCCACTGAGCGTATGCTTCACCTAATCAAAAAGATTGAAGCTTTGTCAATGTGCACGTTAAATGCACCACATGTAAGTTCTGCCACTAGTTGTCTAGTGTCTAAATGTGATGATGCTGATGCTGCGAAGTGGTGTGGGATCATGGGAGCTGTTGCCCTCACTGCTAACCAACACAGCAGATGAAAATCTATCTGACATGCCTCAGGTAGAAATCATGTTCATGGATGAGGTAATATTAAAGTTTTAGTCATTTTTATTCACAGCAATTTCCTTCCTCAATCTCTGATGTATCTGAAGTATCCGAAGTATCCTGGAAGTTACAGCAGCTAGCAACTAGCTGGCAAATGCTAGTAGGAAATGCCTTGAATAAATTTCCTATTTCTCTGCGTTTCAGCATTGTTGGAAGATGGCTGATACCACTAAATCACCATAAAAATCGGGAGAATGATACATCATAGTATTTTTTATAGCAAAATCACTAAAAATCTAACTGATTTGGCATAAGGGAATAGCATTTCCTTTTTATGTATCACATAAAATCACCATTATTTTGCTTTTAGTGAAATGGCAGAATGATGTGTCTGCCCATTGTATTTCGTTTATCAGAACACACTGATCCGTGCAGAACACCGCAGAAGACAGCACGCAGTCTTTTCCTGATGCATCATAATATTAAGATGGCTGCTAATGGTCGTAATGACAAAATTAATGAGAACACAAACTTCTCCTCATCACCTCAACGGCTGAGAAATATCAGTTCTGATCAGCCTGGTTCTCCCAAACTCAGTTCTCTGTACCGGCTTAACGAGAGCAAGGCAGAGGAAGGCAAACAGGGGATAAGTACACAGGAGGGCTGTTGGACTGGCAACAGATGGTGCAATGTGGCCAACCTATCTACTCACAGAAAACATTGACAATCTGCCTGGGAACACACAGGGCTGGCAGCCACTAACTTTGGATGTTGTCAATGGGTAAGAGTGAAATGCATGATTAATGGCAACTTGCCACTTTCCAAAACACCAGAGAGTGCCTCCCAATAGAGATCCTACTGAACCTCACTGTAAGTGCTGTACTACATTTTCAGAATCTCACCACTAGCGCTAACTGGCATTAGCTTGGCATGGCTTAATAATTTTAATGGCTGACCACCACAGCCTCAATTTCTAGTATCAAAAACGAAAATACCACTCAGACCAGGATCTACTGGCTGCTTGACCAAATGCAAGCATCTAATCCACTACCCACATGGTGTATGCCAGTTGTAAAGCTCAAATATGGAGGTGAGGATAATTTATTCTTTTCCATATGATGCATTTTGGGGGAGAACATTGTGGCTGGCTTAAACTCTCAAACTATGCAAATTAGGCTACTTTTGTTTAGTACATAGTCTATAGCACTGAATAGCTCAAAGAACTGTCCATCACTGAAGACAACACAGAGTCGAGGAAAATGAAGATGACTTCTCAACAAAGAACAGATACAACACAAGCTGACGTCAAAGTTAGATCATTTTCTGGCAACATTTATGGATGATGTTAATAATAACCTTCTAAATTCACATTTCTCTTCTTCAAAGTATTTTGCCTACGGTGAAGATACACAAACAAACAAAAACATTTGCCTGCATTGGTATCCAGCCATGCTTATATTTTCAGCCATGCTAGTGGCATGGTTATATGGCACGGATGTATTACGGGGAAGTGGATACATCATTGGAGGCAGGCCTCTGTGTTCCTTCCTATGAAAGCTGCTCAGTGGTGCATGAAGCTGACTTCCATTCTGGGTCCTCTGCATATGCTTCCACATCATGTGGCCCATAGAGAAAGTGCACTGTTGACCTCCCCCTGCTGAGTGGTGAACTTCTAGTTACGCTACCTTAAATGTTCTTCTAGAATTTCCACACATTACTGGACCGGATGGATCAAATCCTAATAGGGAAACGAGTCATTTCACAGGGGAAGTGAAAAAGGAAATATACATCCACAGTTTTACTGCCTCTTCTTTCATAATGTAAGTGTATAGGAAAAGGTCCTTCTAGGCTGTTGTGCATCACATGACTTTGTCAGTGCACGGTTTTGCCACAGTGTCACATTGGCTTTAAACACTTCCTGGAGGCTTGCTCTATGAATTGCAGTTTGTGCAGTTTGTCTTGGTTACAGACATTCATGATCCCCAGAGGATGAACACTAATGACTTTAGGGATCCCTGACTGGCAGGTCAAAATTTTCACTTATCCTGTGAAAACAGGATAAGTGATTCAACAGTTACTGGATGGCACAAAAATGAGCACAGACGTCCATTTAGTCCCATCATAATGTAAATATTTTAATTTGTCAATACTTTTCAAAACGTACATTTCCATCTGCTACAGATGTACTTTGTGTTCAGTGCAACTTTTAGCGTGCTAACATGCTAATCTGGGAGGGTTAACACATGCCCCCCCCCCCCCCCCCCCCCCCCCCCCCCCCCCCCCCCCCCCCCCCCCCCCCCCGACTTCTGCCTCGTCCTGCCCTGTGCTGCAATTGGCTACAACTACTGTGCTGTTATTGGCTAATAAGGCCCATTCATTGCCTCAATGGTCATTGCCAGAAAGGCTTCCAAATGTTGTGAAAGGGTCTATTTTAACCCAAACCTAACCAAGTAATATTCTTTCCTAACCCTATCCAAGTCGTTTTGGTGCCAGTAACGAGCCAATCACAGCTCATTAGTGGCAGCCAATCACAACACAGTAAGGGCGGGGCTAGTTGGAACACTCATGGGACGAAAAGTAATGCAATTAACACAGTAAAATTATACCTGCTAAAAATATTCACGTTGGCATTTCCATTGTGAGCATTTAGCTCACAAGGCTGCCAGCATCGCTTTAGATTTAGCTGCTGCCAATGCCAACACGTATGTTGTATGTATGCTCAATGTATGCTGTGTTCCATCTCCATGCTCCATCTCAAAATTGCATTACTTTTGTTTTGCATGACAAGCACTAGAAGCTTGACAACAAAATCTGTGACCATTCTCAAGCTATGTGTTATTTATTATATGCTCATTTTTAGAACGTGGCTCAGCGTCCACAACTGCGCATCAGAGAATGAATTTCAAGCATTAATTCAACTAATTCTACAAAAAATTCAAATAAATGTCCAGTGTCTTTAATCTCTCATTGAAATAATTACCACAGCGCACTATAAAACACAATCCAGATACTAGATTGTTGGCCGCCTGTTACTGGGAGGATTTAATTGATGATTGTCTGGCTGAGTGACGATACTTCTAATTCACTTAGCACAGTCAAACGGAGGGGGGACTCATCTTGCTCTCGAGTTGTGCACTAATGAACACCCTTGCATCCGCCCGCCCCTCCACCCACACCTCCCTTCAACACATCACTGTTTATGTCTTTCTGTCCCTTCTTAATAGTTTGAGGGAGCTGTTCTAATTCCATCAACAGCCACTCACTCTGATGATTAGTGCCAGTCCACTGGTGGCCTGGAGGTCGCACAGTTGTTTGTTGACGTCGCTCTGAAGTAGTGCTCAGCTGCAGCGTCTGAACAAACAGACTGAAGATGTGAAAAGCTGGCTCAGTGGTTGGCCATGTGTGATTGTACACATTGACAGCAGGTGACTGTTGATTATTAAAATTACATACTTGGATGTGAGAAACAAGTGACATGCTGCAACAGCAAGAGGAACACAATGAGTCTTGTTTATCAAGCAAAAATACAAGACCTTCTAATAATAAACAGACATGGCCTCATTTCTCTGTGAAATGGCTGATGTTATCATTTGTGTCAAATATGCACCCAACAAGACTGTGCAGGAAATAAAATTTCAACAAAATACTCCAGATTTGTGCCCACTGATGGTCTATCAGCTGACACAGTACATGTTCCCTCACTGGCCCTGGATCAAATCTACTTTTCTCCAGTGTCTTCTGTTTGGTTTTCTTATTTCCACTCATAGAAAACAACCCTGTCTCCTAGAAATTGTTTCTTTTTACAACTAATTCAAAACA
Source organism: Lutjanus campechanus (assembly GCA_027495735.1). Lineage (NCBI taxonomy): Eukaryota > Metazoa > Chordata > Actinopteri > Lutjaniformes > Lutjanidae > Lutjanus > Lutjanus campechanus. The sequence goes on along the minus strand of JAJHUR010123551.1, from coordinate 30,763 downwards.
GCAAATATATTATGAGGGAGACAATGTTTCTTTGAGTGAATGAAAACTACTAAATTTAACACAGTCAAAGTTGATGGGCAATGTTTCCCTGATGTTGAACATTTTACTTGAAGATGTTGACCACATTATATATTTTTTTTTCTAATAGCCAGCAGAGGGTAACTCCACTGATTGGAAAAAAAGTCCCATTGTATGTATTCTTATGGCAAAATGACTCTACTTCTCACTTGATTTATGACCTCAGTAAACAGTTTTCTAATGAGTTTATGGTCTCAACCACTGGTTTCACATCTTCTCCTATACAGCAGCAAGAGTGTTTTTACCGTGTTGTCTATTTTTCACCTAAAATGTTTTTAGAAACATGTTTTAGTCACTGTTTAGCTGTAATACTACAAATATCACAACCAGGCGACCACCATTGTGTTTCTGGTTTCCAACTCAGAAACTCATATCAAAATGTCAAATTAGGCTGTGTCGATCAAATATGGATCTATAGTCTGTTACTACATTGTATATTGTTTTTCATAAACATATTTTAGTGTACTGTTACGAGAAACTTGGCCAGGCAGTCTGACATTATTTCCTGCTTTAACGGACAAGCCATAATCAAGCAACGCCCAAGACACAGTACGTCATCCACCAGCTCCACCCTCTTGTCATTACTGCACATACTCTGGTTGCATAAAACCAAGACACCAAACTCAACGCTTCAAAATGGTGGTCCAGGTGGCCTGGTAGCTCAGTTGGTAGAGCATTCGCCTGGTGTACTGAGGCTGTGAGTCCACTGCAGCGGCCGTGGATTTGATCGTCGCCTGTGGTCCTTTGCTGCATTTCAGTGCCTCACTCTCTGTCCCCCTTTCCTGTCATTTCTTCAGCTGTCCTTTTTAAATAAAGGCATAACCCCACCCCCACCCCCAGGTTCCTTAATTAACAACATTTCCTCATTATGTGAATAGAAAACCAAATTCAGTCAGCATTAGGTTTGCCTCAATCTTCTTTGCTTCTGGAAATTAGTTGCATATAAACATAATTTCTATACCGGGCTGAAGAAAGATGACTGGGAATTCTCATACTCAGTTATGTTAAGCTAAAGGCGAGCTATATGTTCAATTTCCTGTCAATCCACCATCCTGTAAAATATCTACAGTACACTACAAGACTTAACAAAGATAAAATAACCATAGAGATGGAATAAAAAATGTTAATACTGTCTTAATGGACATTACAGTTGTATTGACGTGAGCCTGAAGGAAACAATGTGTAAGTAGAGTAAAATACATGATGATAAAAACATAATTATGTCTTCAGATTTAAGAGGAAGTGACATTTTTGGCATATTCTGCTTTTTCACTGTCTTATCCATAGTCTGTTCAAAGATCAATACCAACATCAGACATAAAATATGATTTTTCTAGGTTACCATCTATTGATTCTTTGTCATGAGCTGCACTGTGCAACGTGTTTGGAAAAATAACAGTGATTTTTTTTGGTGAAGCTTGGTTAATTTATAAGACAAACAAATACTGTGAGGTATATTATTTGTTTTCGCCAGGCTGCCAGTTGTAGATTTGTCTGCCATATCTGCCTCATTTACATATTTTAAGCTTTGCTACCATCTTAAACAGCTGAAGTGTTTTGCATCGCCTGGAATGAATAATGCCCCTTCAAATTTCAGTCAGACTGAAGCTCATAAAATGCACGACGAACCACCAAAATTGAGCTTGTACAGCACAAATGCACCCAAGGGAGCAGCACCCCTCTAGTTAGCAGCATTTTCTAAGCCAGTGGTTGAGATACAACACTATAGCCCATTAGAAAATTTGAGGATGTGTGTGTGTAGACTCTAAGGAAACAAACATTTTGAGCTCGGCTCACTGTCAGTGCATCCCCACAGCACTTTCATCTACCCGCTTGCTCCCACCCGCAGCATTGCATGACAACTTTGGCTGCAGCAATACTGGCAGGATCCTCCAGCCCCCGAAGGAGTCATGCGATTATGCATCCCTGTAGCCATGATATTCTGAATTACACAAAGAAGACTAGCGGCTGCCTTGGTCCTACTGTCTTTTATGTAAGAAAAGCTCCGGAAAAAAACAACCTATTGACACCGTCTGCACAACAGAGAACAAAATAGGTTATTTCCACTGGCAAACAAGCCTGAAATAATTTCATTTGTGGGTAAAATTTTCAGCAAGACATTTTGATGTAGCTTCTACTACTTGGCAGCAGACATTAAAAATATATAAGGTTAGAAAAAAAACAATACAAAGGGGAAAATTAAATATTAAACAATTAAATTGCTGTTATTACATTGCCATCTAGTTTAAAGTAGACTTGACAATCGAGTCTCACTGTAGTCAAATATCAGATACTTGATATTTGAATAATCTGAACTAGCCCTTTAGGATAGCAAAGCGGATTTTAGCCTCTTAAAAAAAGTCCACATAAAAAAAAAAATCAAGTTTATGCTATAGTTTGAATATTTTCACCGCTTTATTTTACCATCAGACAGCCTTTTCCAACAGGACTGGACAGGACTACTGTTATATAAGACAATTATCTCTCTTTCTCTCCAAACCAACAAGACTCCAGAGGTGAAATCTGTGATTTTTTTTTTTCTTGCAGCCTCAATCAGTTAGTTTGTTTGCATAATGTGTGACTTTTGGGTTCTTAAAAGGTTACCTCAGACTCCCATATTCTGCAACATAAAATTACTGATTTCACCTATGGAGTCTGGTTAGTTTGGAGAGGGCGACATTTGGTTTATATAATGGTGTTTTTTATAGTCAGGAAAGGCTAAATAATATGGTGAAAAATATTCTAAACATAGCGCACACTTAAAATGTTATTGATTTTTATTTTATGCATCTTTTATTAAGCGGCTAAAATACATTTTCCTGCTGACCCCAGTAAATCGTTTAGCTTCCTACACTGGGACTCTTGTCAGCTTCCCCCGTGCTGACCGGTATCTACTGTTGGTAATACACTGACTATTAATAAGTACCTCATACAACTCCCCCTTCAAATAATCCAAATTATCCCTTTAATATACTTTGGAAATGGGGTATTTCAGTCCTGTGGTTGGTCTGCACGGTCATAGCAGCCAATTAATACCAACACTTACTGAAGCACAAAGTGCACTCCACTGTGCAAACACTGATCCCTCAGGATGTCCCCATAACCCCAGATGTTTTTGCTCCCACAGATATGGCAAAATACATGCAAATTCTAAACTAGGCTTCAAGATCCGATATTCTCCAACACATAATTCATCATTCACATGACAGCATTTCAGGAAACATTTTAACTGCTCTGGAGTGAATACAAAAGCATATCATATTTATTCTCTCATATTTAGATTTAGCTCCTGCATGTTGGTGCTTGATATTTGCAACAATACACCATGTTTATTATTTTACCATCCATATGTGTTGCTGATACATAAGTAGAGTACCTCTCTTCAACAATAGGGGGGAAAAAAACTATTTGTCAATAATAATTGCAGCTCCTACACTTACAATAAATGTGACAATTAACCCAGAATGAATTCAGAATGCCTGTTTGAGCTGCAAAAATACAAATGAGCTTTATTGTATTTAAGGAGAACGAGAAAATCCCCACAAAATCACTCTGACACAGTCATTGTGTTCATACAGTTGGCCTCTATTCAGTCAAGGGAATCAGTGGAGCAGCTATAACATTTGTCTCTTGACACTATAACGACAGTTTTGGGTCTCTGCTTTCTTTATGAGAGAGAATTATTCACAATCTTCAAATACAACTGTACTGTTGAAGATGTGCGATGTAAATGTGATGTCTGATGCAGAGTAAATTCTGGTTACAGTGAAACAGGGATACTGTTACAGTGGCTTTAGGATCAGATCATAATCAGCTAGAATATTTAACAACGTCTTCTTTTGTATGTAAAACCAAACCCTGTATCCAGAGATGGGCAGAGTAAGTTGTAAGTATTTTGTATTTTTCTGGGCAGAAAAAAACAAGATGTGATTTATAAGCTTGTATTTGTGTATTTGAAATACTTAACATATATTTTTTATGCCATTTTTATTTCTAAACAGACATATTCCCCAGTTTTAAACTACAGGAAAAAAGTACAGCAATTAGTCTAATCAGTCTCGTAAAAATGAAAGTGAATCACGTGACATGTCCTGCCGGGTCCATCAATGCGTTAATTATGAACTACAGTATTTCATTTGTGTTCCTCATGACCAGTAGCTTGAGGAAAGAAGCTGCTTTGGTGTTTGGTGCAAATTTCCCCTGAGAAACATCCTGATTGGCGCTTCAAATCTATAATGTGGAAAATTAGCAGAGCTCATCTTTTCAATGTCGGGGGGGTTAAAAGTGCAATATATAAGAATTGGCCACCTGTCAAATTTATACTCCAAACAAATATGGGGCAGCATATCGCCAGAGTAACTGCTGCTGCTAAGTGTAGCTACCATTAGCTAGTAGACTCAGCAGCCTCTCAGTGAACACGGCAGGACGGGGACCGAACACTGCCTCTGAGACCGACAGAAGCCGGTCTGATGACAGAGAATACAGTGCCAAAGTGATTTACAGCAGTGTAAATCTGACTCTGAATGTCTCTGACTCGAGAGACATTGAATACTTGGCGGGTTCAGGTGAGGACGGGAAAGTCTGATGTTGTGTGTGCAACAGTTCGCACAAATTCAACAAACCCCTGTGAATTCTGCACAAAGCTGCAATTTTGTCCAGTCACTGCAACTTTCACACAAATTTCACCAATAACTGTTCCACCAATCATAGGAGTCCCCCATGCAAACGTCATACAAGTATATCTCAATGAACCGACTCAACATGTTTTTTTTTTATTTGTTTGTTTGTATTTTCCTTTTGTCACAGGCACTGAAAAGAGCACAAGGTTTGTCATTGTTATTGACGTTCATCAATGCTATATTATATTTTATGATTTGGTGGTCGCTGTTTTAACTAAGTTTCAGCCACAAAAAGATCTTGCTTACTTGTGGAATAACCCTCAGGTGGACTTCTTCATTTATAAAAACATATTTTGTTAACGGTTTTGTAATCCTTGGCCTTTTTTTTTTACAACACTCAGAACAGAGTGCAGTTGTATTCTCCCTGGAACAAGTTGCCTGTGGTTTTTGAATGAATTATACAAAGAAATCTTCACTTGTTCCTGCAATTTTCATTGCAAGTTCAAAATGGATAAAAACACTGCAACATGCATCACAATCCCAAAAGAGTGTGAAATCCTGGAGAGACTGCTCAATGTTGTTGGACTGAGGCCAGACTGGACACTACTGTTGACCCACCTACTGTCTCTTGAGGTACAAAGTGGTATTATGAGACAGGACGGGCTGGTTAATATACTAACTTCAATAGATATCTCTGCAACACATCACACAGGTGCATGTAATTTTAGTTAATTTGTTTTTAATGTTTTAATCTAAAGTTCTTCCATATTGGTCCTTTATGGTCTGAGCAATATTGAGGCTACAATTGTCAGTGTGTATTTAATGTATTTTCAAATTACAAATAACTTGTATTTTTATTTTACATTTCTTATACCAGTATTTTGTGTTTCACTTGAAATACATTGGATAAGCAAGTATTTGTAATTTGTAACAAGGTACTTTTTTTATGTCTTTGTCCCCATCTCTGCCTGTATCCTGGAATAGGTCATAAACACACACACACACACACACACACACACACACACACACACACAACGTTCCTATTTAACAGCAGATTTGTCATCTCAAATATCCAGCATCTCCTTCAGCATTAGTATTTCCAGGACAGTTCATCGCTATTGATTTGAGAGAAAGGCGAGGAAACGGCAACAGTAACAGAAGACAATAAGAATACACAAGTGTCTAATGTGGAAAAGGCAATAAGACAAAGAGAGGATGTGGTGCACAAAAACACACAAAGATCTCAGATAATGTCTCCACTGAGCAGCTATTAGGTTCAGGGCTCTTTTCTCAGTTTTTCTTCTTTTTACCCCCCCTCCCCTCCCTATTCCATGATTTCCCCTTAAAGCCAAATACAGCTGCAGAGTGGGTGACAAATCAGCACAAGGCACAACAGCACTATAAAAATCACAATTCTGATGAGTTTATGATTCAAAACTGTGGAATATTTTGGTAAATGGGCGGATATATAGATACGTTTGGGTGGGTGAATCTTTTGTGAATTCAAAAGCAAATAAAAATATACTGTTTCCCTGGAATTCCCTGTTTCTTGCTTGTGTACAACATCTCTATGAGTGCGAGAAACAGAGAGCAGGGGAGACAGTGTGGGTGTTTGTGTGTGTGTGCATGCATGTATATTTGTGTGTGCGTCCGAGCGTGTGTGCATCTTGTTCATGGCAAGAAATCAGCTCAGTTTAGCACATAATGGAAATGTGAATAGCCCAGAGCGCCTCTCTCCCACACAGGGAGAGAACTGGCTGGGAGCATGCTGCATCTTTCCAAATCCAAACAGTGAAAGGGAGTTAGCTGGGTTAAAATCCTGCCCCCTTTTCCTCTCCCTCCCCGGAGCCATTCACAGCTCTGCCCATACATTACTCAAACAGGTCATCCAAACAGGTCTCACTAGCAGTCTGAAAACATATTCGCACACATGTGCGCTCACATGCTATGCACACCGCTGAGCATACGCACACACACACTTGTTAGGTTCAGTGGATAGGTGACGCTGCTCATATTATGACAGATGACATCTTATATATGGATCCCTTAGCACAATAGCCCCAAAATGTTATGCTTAATTTAACATAAGCTCTACCTTTTTCAGATGCAACATTAACACACTTTCACATTTTTATATACACCCCGCAAAAGGTCACACATTTCATTTTTGTGTCATGCAACACCGAGCTCTCTCTGACCACCTCTGTGCCCAGAGGAACATTATAAAAAACTTACATGCTACTTCTAAAGACGCGTTCCTGCTCACGGCCTCTCCCAGATAGTTTCTGGCCACGCACACGTAGCTGCCATCGTCAGGCTTGCTCCGTCGGCCGTGGACGATGCGCAGGAAGAAGAGGGACCCGCTGGGCAGCAGCATACGGTGGGAGCGGGGGTTGTCGCGGTCCGTCTCAACGCGCTCCCCATCTTTGTACCATTCCACCGTGGGGGTTGGACGGCCCTCTGCCTTGCAGTTGAGAGTGGCTGGTTCCCCTTTGGACACAATGAGGTCAGAGGGGTGCTCCACAATGCGGGGAGGGAAGTCTTCCTGGCGAAGACGAGACCCTGGAGGGAAACGAGACAGTCAAAAAGCCCCATTAAAGATATAGCCATAATGTTTACATGCACATAAATAATTCATTTTAACTTTGCTGCAGCGGCAACAGCTGCATGTTTGGGAGAAATGTAGTTCACTATTTTTTAGCATGAACACAAACTTAGGCTGGGTCACACCAACAAAGATTAATATAATGTATGATAAGTTCTTATCACACTACAATAAAATTAAATGTTATATTGTTTGCTAGGTAGCTAAAAAGTTGGTCATGATGGCTCATGATGACTCAGCAGAAAATGATTTTGCTCACTTCACCTCAAAAAGTTTAGAGTTTAAAGTTTAAAGTTAATACTGGATCACATTTTAAATTGGAGATTAAAGTTTTGGTGCAACAGAGTATTTAGATTTTGAGTAAAAACTAAACTGAGGTCTAAAGAGAGGTTTGCATTAAATCTTTTAGAATTTGAAGCCAGTTTAAGAATTTGGTGCAACATAAATTTCAGCTAAAGCATAATTTAATCAGACTTAAAAGTTAATCCTTGTCCCAGCCTTAGTAAATCAAAGTGCAGTGCCAAAACAGCAAAGCAAAGCAGCTGCTCACTGCAGAGTATCACCAAAATAAAATCAGTATAATCATAGGGGAGTTGTTGATTATCAGACCATTGTTGATTAAAATAAGATGACACACAGAAATGTCAAATCATATCTCTGAAAATAAGGAACGCTCTCATCTCTCACTAACATTATTAGGCTAGTGGGAAGGCATCCAAAAACATGGAGATACCCCTACTGGAGGTAGACCAATGCACAACAATGTTTTTCATATTCTCTAAGGTCTCCTACAATTGAAAAGGATTCTTGTATAAAAATATTTCACTGCAAAAGTGGATAAAAGGACAGGTATTGTAACACACGCTAAATACCCAAAAGACTCATACAAACACAAAACACCATCTCTCTATTTTTGTCTTCCATTTTCCATCTTTTGTATGCAGTGTGTCACTCATCCTCATGAACCTCAAAAACAAAATGTGTCCATGTATTTTCACTGCTTTTTAATCAGAATACAACTAAGTCTAATTTCATTACAGTCCTTGAAAGGAAAGTTGATTAGTGTCGGGTTCTTACTGGCTGCACTACACTATGTGCTGTGTTACTACACTCAGGCTCACATATTTACTTTCACAGACAGGAGCCGAGGAGTCATTACATCTCATTAGCTTTTTCATTAACACGTTCCATCAAACACTGACATCATCAAACATGTTGTCTTAGTGGGTGCAGAACAGCGACTTCTACACTGGATTTTTCACTTTGTGCACTAATACTGTGGATGTGCAAAGTTTACAATTCTCTTACCTCCTTAAAGGCTACATCATTATATTAGCATGCATAATATTTTGATTTTAACAAAAGTATTTGACAGTCAATCCTCAGTAAACGTCAAGAGAATCTGTTTAATCTCGACTCTCCAGAGAAGAATAATTTGTGCAACTGCAACCCAGTTAAAGGGGTGGTTTGGATTCTTTTATGTTGGGTTATATAAGGTACGTAATCACTGTATTAATTAAAGTAGATGCTGGCTGGCACACCCCCAGATAGGAGAAGCACAGAGGAGCATCGGCGCGGAAGCTAAGTATTGAACTGCTGTGGACAAGGTCAGAAACAAAGGGTGTTTTAGCCACTTAAAACAGGTACACCTAAAAGAATCAATATGCGTCTAAGTGATCACCGCTTCACTTTCCTGTCAGACAGCCTTTTCTGATGGGAAACCACTATTATGTAAGCCAAATACCGCCCTCCTCAAACCAGCCAAACTCCATAGACGAAATTAGTAATTTCACAAAGAGCACAGGAGATGCTGATCTACCACTCCCTCATTGTGTTAGTTAGTTATTGTGTGACTGCGGGCTTTTAAAAGGATAGTTTGGCTTCACCGAAGTCACACGATATCACAAACAAGCTGACAAATAGAAGCAGCAGTACACATGGAGCTCCTGTATTCTGCGAGGTGAAATGACTGATTTCAGTTTGGTTGGTTTGGAGAGAACAATACTTGGCTTCTATAACAGCAGTTTCCTGTCAGAAAAGGCTGTGGGACAGCAAAGTAAACCAGTGAAAATATTCTAAATATTGTGTACATTTAAACTGATACCGATTGTTTTTCGAAGGACCTTATTCAAGTGGCTAAAAAACCCTTTTTCGCTTTCCCCACCCGCAGCGATTCACTGCTAAGCTTCCTTGCTGGAACTCCTCTTTGCTTCTCCTCGCTGTAGACAATATACTGACTATCAACAAGTGCCTCATACGACCCTGCATCAAACAACGCGAACTATCCCTTTAACAACCTTTACTCTGCTCATTCTTTCCATTAATTTATGAACACCTTCAATGCCGTTTCTTAAATCCCATCTCTCAGTGTAACAGAGGAATGACCCAAATGCAGTGCCACTGTGTTTGTTTACAGACACAACACCATCACAACTCTCATCTGTTTCATGGTGTATGAGCACATCATAATATCTGTGTTAAAAGGTCTCCCTTTTCTGTTGTGTGCATGCAAACAAACCTAGAGTGTAATTTTGGAGTTGCTAAAACAGACTTTTTGGATTGTGAACTGAAGGTGAAGAAATAAATAAGATATAAATAAATGAAAATTATGTTACACGCCCTCTTGTCTTTTTTGCCTCTGATGGTGACAAATCATACAAATTGCAAAGGCAACCATGATGATCGGCTGCTACACAGCAACCAAAATAAAGCCGCAAATGTGAGCAAAATTGATGTGACAGCCTATAATGTTAAGAGGTTTGTTGACAAAAAGCATTCCATTAGCTGGCGCCAACACACCAGGCCATGGTGATATATTGTGTTTTTAACATGCTTTTAAAACCCTATACTCTACATAGGTCTCCGCGTTAAGCAACATTTATGTGGACAAACAAAAACTGACTTCTGCTAATTGGTTGTCCCATTAGCCAGCGTCCACTGTGGCTAATGCAGAGTTTGGGACTTGGGCTGTCAGACAAAGAATTGAAATGAGATGATTTAAGTTGTGGGTGGCTCGGTGGCTCAGCGGTGGGTACTGTCATCTAACAGCGAGAAGGTCCTGCAGGGTCCTGTCAGTCTGCGAGCTCTGGACTGGCAACCCGTCCAGGGGGTTTGCCTGCTTATTCCACTCAATGCATGCTCCAGCACCCCATGACCCTGAATATGAATAAGTGGGGATAGAAAATGAATAGATGGATGGATATTTTGATATTTTATGCAAGTCCTTGAATTAAATGTTGGCATTTAAACAGCCGAGCAGTCCTGTATTGATACCTGCTCAGGTTATAAATGGGATGAAAATTTGACTGGAATCTCAAAATAAAAATTCTTGTTAGAGGTGCATTGAGAATAGCATTTTGGCTTTGGCTTAATCTTGAGCATCAAGCAAGAACAATAGTTGACAGAGCCACCATTGGTTTGTGGATTGTTTTGAAGCCTTGAATTTGGCATTATAGGGTTGCCATTTTGTTTTGTTTTTTTGCAACCAGAGCATGCGCAGTACCGACTAGAGCGTGGAGCTGGCACAACTTGACGTACAACATCGGCAGTGCTTAGTTTTGGCTCGTCCGTTCATCAGGAAATATGCTGGCCTTCCTGGTTGCAATCTTTCTAGTATTACAACTAAATCATGCACTTAAATTTCCTTCCAAAAACATTTGAAACAAGACATAGGCAATATAGTAACAGATCCTTGATTGATATTTGATCAGCACTGCCTAGTTTCACACTCTGTTTTGAGTTTTGGGAGGCTCAGTTGCAAACTGAAACCACTATGAACACGTGGCCGTGTCTAAAAGGGAAACCCTGATCCACAAAAGACTATGCACAAGTGATCATTTTTTAACTGTAACCAGGTGTTTTTTTTAACCCTAAATGTATCCATATCATAACCACAGGGTTGTTACATTATAAAACATAATTAGTTTGTACAACGTGCACAAAGAAGATCATGAGTTACCTTCTAGACACAACCCGGCTGCCTGGTTGTGATCTTTCTTATATTACAGCGAAATAGTACACTACATTATGTTTCTAAAAGCATTTTAAGTGAGAAATACACAATGTAGTAACAGAATCTTGATTGATATTGGATCAACACGGTCTAGTTTGATTTGAACTCCATGAGACATGTGTTACACTGGACAGGCTCACAGAAAATGACCAGTCAATCACACAGTAGCCTCGACCAAAAGCATACCCTGCTTTATCATCTTTCTTTCTCTAAATGGGACCAGCATTTAAGAAATGAAGATCATGCTGTAGAGAAGAAGACTTTAAGCTAGCGATTGAGACCATAAACTTATTAAGAAACTGTTAAATGAGGTCATAAATTAAGAGAGGAGTGGTGTATTTTCTCATACGCCTCGATAAAGTCTGACTTCTTTTTGCAGCCGGTGGAGTTGCACCCTGCTGATCATTAAAAAGAGTGCAGGTCAAAGGCACCTCCACATTGGCCTCCCTTTGCAGACCCGGAACCTACGATCATTTCTTCTTCTACTGCCTACAGTGCAGAAACAGGTCTTTTTTTTCCCTCTGCCAGTGGCTCTGTTTGTGGGGAGCTATCCATGGTGCTGAAGCTGAGGCTCAAGGTCTTACAGAAAAAGCTGTGGTCAGGAACATGTTAGGGCTTGTAAGCAGGGACCACTCTTAATAAAAGTCACTTTGAGGTGACATCTGTCCACCAGCAGAGTTCACAGGAACTCAATTTGGGCTTAAAACCAAAACCTTCCTTTGATTGTTGAGCAAAGAGCACCTGTCTTTCAAGATTTTTTTTTCTTCTTTTTTTTCTCCTGTCATTTGAGAATTGAGACTGAGACGCCACAACCACAAAGTCAGTCTGGGCCCAGCAAATCTGAAATCAGTGGTATTAATAAAAGACCTAATTTGAACAAATTCAAACAGTAAAAATGTGAACACCGTCTGTAATATAACTTGTATAGTTCACACAGACTCCAAACTCTCAGTATTATCCTTTCTAATAGATCACAGATTACCTGTTATTGTCAGTTAGTCAAACACCATCTACTGGGATTACTTGTGCCTCCTTCTCACAGATTTTTGAATTTTGAATTCTAACTACTAAAATGACAAAAAATGGCTGAAATGTATCCTGATTTACCTGTTTATTATCTGCAGAATCCATTACAAGCTAATGCGATAGCTCTACAGTTTGTCCTTTTGTGAAGCTTAACTTGACTAGAGCTGCACAAGGAATATAAAGATTATCAAAATTGCAATATTGCCACATTTCAGAAGCTGAAAATTTTTGATAAAGGAAAAATTTATGAGAAACCAACATTACAATGATGTACTGTTGCAGAGATATCCTGGCCTACAAATCTTGTGTCTCAGATGTAAGAAAATCTTAATGATTTTAATATTTTTTTCAGTTAAAATGAAATTGCAACATCTTTATAAATAATCACAATAAGATTTTTTACTATATTGTGCAGCCCTATTATGCACTAAGTCAAAAAGAGGCTAAAATATGCAGTGAGTTGCCCATTTATGACATATCTGAAAGCCAATGCAATAGTCCCTTTTTTGTGACGCTTGACTGTGTCAGAGATGTGTTGATTAAACTCCAATATATGTAAAATATATATAAAATATAAAACAGGGTGGACAAAACATTATAAACAGCAACAGCCCGATACAAACTACAGCCCCCAAAGTGACCTTAGATTTCATTCAACACCTCTCTAGAATCATGTTGACAAAAACTGATAAAAGATAATGTAGGATTCACAGCAGAGCCATCGCATTTCTTTGCTTTAGATTGCATAGATGTGCGGTACCACATAAAGTGGTAACAAGTAAGGATCCAATGTCCTGGAACCACCCAAATCTACACCCACTCCACATGCTGATCACACCTGCACCTCATTTACCCCACTGACACAGATTTATGTTCTGTGGGCTCCATGGTTCATAGCAGGCACAAAACACTTCACGAAAAAGACAACACTTTCTGTCGAGAACCTTAGAAATGCCTCTTTAGCTGCAGCTGCATTTGAACATCCGTACAGTAGGTCCATGCACTGTACTGTATGAGTGACCTGTGGACCGAAACAGCAAGGGGTGAATTCCCAGACTGTGTGAGTAAGCATCTTCTCCATGGCACATTAGCCATCTCAGCTATAGGACATACAGTTAGCTCCATCATCCGCCTGACCAACCTTTTGCACATGAAGGCCAACCAGATTGTGACCTGGGATAAGTCCATTACAGCCAACTGAGAGCACAGGCTGATAAATTATAGGTTTGAAGGGCTACACAACCACAAGACAACCAGAAGATGAGACAGAGGGAGGTAAATTGATTAAAATACTAATAATCAAGGCCTGTTTTCTTTGAGAATACAATGCAAAAAAACAATACAATACAAAAAAGTGTAGTGTCGATTCATTTTTCAAGCATTTGTAGGTCTGTAAAAGCACAATAAACGAGCATATGAGATATGGGGAGTTAAACTGATCAAAAAGAATCATAATCAGGCCTATTTCTATATAAAAAGTTCAGTGTGGATTTTTTTTTATGCATTTAAAATGACAATACATGAAAATGCTAGCAAATTTCAAGCTGCCAAAGATTGTACCCATGTAACAAATGTGTTCAATTAGGGCAGCCCTTATGAATAAATGAGCAACTTTCGTCTAGCCATTAAATAGTTGGTCTGGCACAATATATTCCATCAAGACTGAATTAAGCAGCTATGATATTATATGATATGGCGCACTGGCTGGGGCGCATTTATGATTGTAAACACGAATTCAAGAGGAACAACAAATCCACTGTACATCTTGTGGGATCCCACATTTCTTGATGCACTTGAACTGACAAGACTGTGGGGTCGAATACGCTTCAGGTCACAGCCCCCCAGTGTGTTTCTCTGAAGCAAAACGAGAGGCAGGACTTAACATTTAGTAATAGATGTATTGTTAAACTTACCGTGGGTTTGGGTGTACAGAAGTCCACAGAGAAAGAGATATTGTAGAGGACCCATTCTGGCATATTGGCCCCGTATAAGCTATCGGCGCATGAATTCCTCCTCAAGCGAAAAAAAAAAAAAAACGCCCAATCAATTAACCAATCAATCCTGTTTTCACTTGCGCGACTTTGTGACAATTTACTGCTTCAAGTTAGCGAACTAAAACAAGCAGACAAGACAGTTATTTCAGCCGCTGAAAGACCTCATGTCCATTCTTCTTCCTCTCCAAGAGCGCACCAGTAAGCAGTGGTCTGTCGACTCGCCGACACGTTGGGAAATTTCTGCAGTCACCAATTGCAAACATCACCACCACCGACGCCCAAAGACCCCCCCCCACCCCAGTTACCGACGCTTTCCCCCCGGCATTCTCCTGACTCTTTACCGGCTCCCACCGCGGGGAAACGCATCCATCCTGACGCGGGACAAGTTGAGAGATGAAAAGGTGGAGCTGGGATTCAGTCAGAGCAGAGGTGAGTGTAGCTGCACGGTGCAGCACAGCACAGCAGCCCCTCCTCTCCTCCCCTCTCCTCCTCTCCTCTCCTCTCTACACTCTCCGCTGCTGCCCTGAGAGAAACTAACAGGCGAATATAACAATATACACACAATAGATCTGAGTCATGAGCACTTTACATTCCGGACAATTGGATTCTGATAATGATGCTCATTAGTGTTTTTTTTTTTCTTCTTCTTTTTTTTCTGGAAGATCATTTACCACAAACAGCTGATACATTAAACAGCAGCATAATCAATATGTATTTAAGTGAAAGTGTGCTGCCTTTGCCATTTCGTTGCTCGGGTTTTTCTTTCAGTTATTTCTAGAATGTCTTAACATCGCTTTCAGTGGGGTTTTGTAATTATTAGGGGAGAGTGGGGCATCTTGTCACACTTTTTTTGCTCTCACCTCAATTTCTCAGTCTTAGTGCATCACCGTCACTTATTTCTCATATCAAATAAAATAATACATTGTTGTGCACAAATCTTTCGATTTTGACTTGGTTATGGTTTTGTAAAGAATGTATATCTGTGACAAGTTGCCCCGTCACTGAGAAAGTTGTCACACTATGCAGTGTACACTGTGCCAGTAGCAGTGGCTTTACATGCTATTTTTTGCATGTAAAAGTCTTATTTATTTAGTAAGATGTATCAA
Source organism: Lutjanus campechanus (assembly GCA_027495735.1). Lineage (NCBI taxonomy): Eukaryota > Metazoa > Chordata > Actinopteri > Lutjaniformes > Lutjanidae > Lutjanus > Lutjanus campechanus. The sequence goes on along the minus strand of JAJHUR010123551.1, from coordinate 15,323 downwards.
ATATTAATATTTTCTAGCTTTACTGTCCTTAGCATCATGTTAAGTGGTGTGCTGCCAGTGCTGATCTTTTGTTTATGATTTTGAACCATTTTAACAGGCTTTTGTTCATCCTTTTTTTTCTTCTTCTGACATGTGTGCTATTAGTAGCTACAACATACCCCAAGCTAGCTTTAGTACAGGACTTTGGTTTAGGCATCAAAATACACTTTTTTCTCATTCTGTACATAGTGCAATTTTGTTTTTCCTTTATGCTTGGTATGTATGAAAATTGTTCTCACCTCAGATTACTGTGTGTGACATATACTCCACGTCTGGAGAAAAATTACTTATATTACTTATATAGAATAGTGAGTTGCACATTCAACTGTTTGATTTTTTTAAGATAGCGCCCTCTGGTGTTGGAGATATAACCATTGTTACAACTTACCCATGTGACAAGATGCCCCGCTCTCCAATATTTAATTTTATTTAATTGCCTTAACAGCTTACAAATAATGGAAGATTAACTGTGTTACGTCCTCCTTATACAGAAACGTTTGTCTTTTTTTTTTCTTCTTCTCTTGTTTCTGTTCATAACATTTTATTAAGACAATATAACAGTTTTACTTTTAGACATACAGTAGTAAATCAGGACAACCCAATTAAAAGAAAAGAAACATCCTCAAGCTAATGCTCTGGTTTGTAACACTGCAACTGTAACTTGAGATACAATAGATCTGCCATTTTGTTTGTTCAACAAACAAACATGCCTCCTCAGTCTGCAGATGTGATCTTAACAGAGATGATGCATTATTTCTGTATTATTATTTTTTTCTCTAATCCCTTTCTATTCTATATATGTGTCTGCAATATCTTGCCAAAAATCAAAATGTGTCAAAGAATTTAAACAAACCCCTTGGTTTTACAAGCTGACATTTTATTTTCATGTTCATGGTTGAAAAAGCCATTACAAAGGTGTACAGCTGTAAAAATGGCACTTCATTCCTGCCCACTGCCTGAGGTGCTTATCCTGCCCTGTCATCAATACTGCTCAATATTGTCAATAGCATTATAAATGCGCTGCCTCGCCATGAGACGAGAACGAGATGGGTTGCATCAGGTGCTATTGATCCACAGGGTGAAATTAAACCATTTTTGGCACAGTGTTCACAGCAGTAGATCGAATAATAATTGTGGACGATGGCTAAATCGAGTCTGTATGAAGGGGGTGCAAAGTGAACACAATCATTTAAATTGGATAGATCTCATCCATCAGAGGATGATGTTTTCAATGGGATTTTCCTGTCGGCTCGTTCTTATGGCAGCTCAGCTCAGTTCATGGTGTTGTGATTGTGAAGACCTCTTGCTTCTCAGTAGCTTTTTGGTAACGGTGAAAGCCTTTAATAAAACCGAAGGGCAGGAATAAGTGGCATTTTCGGGGGGTGTGGACGGACTTGTAACAACCTGATTTGCAAAAGTTATTTTGTATTTTTTCTCTCATCTTAAATATGTGGATTATTGCCAACTATCGATAAGATGCATAACTCATAGTCAGTTGATTTTAATGTGCATTAGATTTACTGAAGTGTTTCGAGCATCTTTAATAAGATTTATCATTCAACTATCCATGAGGGTTACATTCTGTAACCATTCATTCTTAAATTTAAAAAAAAACCACAATGCAGTGGAGGACTTAAGTTGTTTTTCAGATTTTATGCAGAGGATGACCTTAATCCTTTTGGTCGTCCTGTCTTTTAGAAGTGCAAGGAGATAATAAATAGGCTTTTCAAGAAATTAATAACCTCACTAAGTCCATCAAGGTGAACTTTAATGATCTGAGAAGGAAACTTCAAGAACATGTTGCTAATTGTGCCAATGACTTAATACACATTAACGCTGCTATTCATCATAAGCACTTACTGCAAAACAAATGTTCATCTCGATCTCGTATCTTTTCCCGCGGGGAGTTGTGGAGAGTAATGATCGACAGAGTGGACAACTGCACTGGAGCTTAAGCCAAAATGCTAATGTCGGTGCCTTGACAGATATTAAAATATTCAGTCTAGACACTGAAAACTATGATGATTAATAAGCTTCATCTTGTGACATTATCATGAGTTATAGACATGAAGCTTGAGTCAGTGTACTGCGTATGGTAAAACATAATATTATAATAGTGGTACTTACTCCTAGTGTTGTATCAATACACATACTACATTGACTGTAAATTACACAAATGAGAGATTTGTGACATGTCACAGGATTGGGTTCCTCCCTTTTTAGTTTAGTGACAAACTAGAGCTGATTATATTCTCTACTTTGACAGTGCAGTGTGACATATATTCATTTTACATTGAGCCTACATCTGTTTAGCTTACTTCAACGCTACAGTATCATAACCTTCATCTACAAACTCATCCTTCATCCTTAAGTTACATACCTCACTTTTCATAGCTTGGCACCTATACCTAATAAATGCCTAATAGTATTTACCATTTGTTTGTATATAGTGTTCCTGAGCATTTTAATCACCTCAGTGTCTTAGCTAACCGTTTGCAACATTAGCTAGCTAGCTGGGTAGCAATGTCATCTTCATTCACTCTACAGAAACAAAATAAAACTCACCAAAAATGCCTTAGCTCATCTTCCCACAGCTCAAGTCTGTTTTGTCAAAATAGACCTCATCTCTCCACTGTTCCAAACCAGCTCTGGTGTGGTCAGAATAAACCCTTAATTCACGCCATTAGATATGAAAATATCCCCAAGAGCGCCCCTATAGCACAGCTGGTAGAGCGTGCGCCACATGTAGGCTACTGAGGCTGTCAGTCCTCTGCAGCGGCTGCTGGTTCAACTCCCGCCTGTGGACCATTTACTGCGTGCCACCCCCTCTCTCTCTACCTGTCATATCTTCAGCTGACACTGTCAAAAATAAAGGCAAAAGCCCCCCAAAAAATCTAAAATAAAAATCACTAAATTTGAAGGTAAAGGTAATGGTACTACAGTGTTGCTATTATAAAATGGATATACGTCACACAACATTGTGCAAGAGGAGAATACCATCTTATTGTGTAATACAAGACTTGTGATTGTATATATATATATGATGCACTGAACAACTGACCACTCGTGTTTAAAATCAGTGATCTGTTGTGATGCCGTGCTGAGCTGAGATGAAAGCTCACAGCATTACGTGTAACTGTATATCATTGATGAATTATGTTATTCCACACATGTTTTACACAAAGGTCCATTCAGAAGCCCCAAATATTACTTAAGTACAATGCTATAATAAGTTTAAAAAATAGATCTATTTTCAAGCTCTCCTTGCTCACTTGCTGCACTTCTGCTGTATAAAATGAGACACCAGTATATGTATCAAATCAAACTGGTATTTTTATAAATCATAATACTCTGAGTGAACTGATGCCGATCATCTTTGCCTGAGCCAGTCACAACTCATTTAAGGTAAGAAGACACAAACTGACATCCTCTGAAAAATAGGTATGATGCATCTGGGAAAAGTGCCTTCATATATATGGCTGAGAGACTGAAAATAGCATTAAATGGAGAAATCCAGGAGAAAATGTCATGTGGAATGAGTAATTGCATAATGGCATTTGATGTCTAGCATGAGGTCAAAAAAGTGAATGTACGTTTATTGAGTGAGGTGATTTGATGTTTATCTTTGAAGTTGAGTAAGATAAGAGAGGCAGAGAAAGACCCCGTCTCTCATCGCACACACTGAGACAGACATGTTTCCAGGCAACGTAAGATTCTGCAGCCTTTCTCTCTCAAACCCAAAAAAAAAAAATCAAAAGGGCTACCGGCTCTCATTAATCTACCTCTCTCTCTCTGTTGATCACACGTAGGAGACAGTGTCAAGGTCACAAGTTTTGTCCGCACCATTACCTACTCATAACCGTGTTTGTCCAAGCCAGGAGTGTTGGAGGTAACAGATGGTGTGTGTGACAGTGTGTTCAACACCAGGCGAGCTCAGCCTTAGTGAGAGTAGACAGAGTAGACATGTGTCCTGACCACAAAGCCCAGACCTGTATACAAGTGACAAACGTCTGTCTAACAGCTTAAGTCCAGTGGATGCTGATAACACTCCCTTAAAGTTTACACCAAGATAGTGGTGCATTCATATTATGAACAACTAGGGAAATCTATGAAGACACAGTGAGCAGCGCGGCACACTGTCACACAGCTTTTTAAATTGCAGCATCAAAACATTTGAACACTGTTATTGTGGGTAGGTTTCTATCTGAATAATGGGATGTCTGAAACAAGAGACAGGGAGCTTTTTTTTCTTTTTCTTTTGAGCTGCAGTGACAGGCTGACAGCGCTGTGTTTAGTTAAAGGGGGAAAAAAAATCTGTAATATATTTACTGTAACAAATCATAAAATGACCATGATATGTCATCAGAGATTAAGGAAAGATGTTAAGTTGAAATACTGGCTACTTTAACATCCGTGCTGCAAATGTGGCGTTAACATTTCTATTCTGAGTTGGAATAACTGTATTTGTTTGCTAATTTCACGTTAATTAGAGTTCAAATTAATGCTGAATATTCGCTGAATGACTAACTGTCTGTTTATGAGTCGTAAGAAACCATTAATAGTTTTGTAGAAGGAGTAGATGTTTGTAACGGTTAAATTGAACAATAAGTTAATGGAGTCTGGCAAGCGGTAAGTCAGGGAGCCACTTAACACAAAGTCCAGAGTGTGTATCTTTGGAGCCATTAGCTTTTGTTTCAGGATAACGGGCTAAGCTTGACATTGACAGACAATTGACAGTTATAAACAGTTGCGTGTAATGTTGTGAGCGTCCTGCACTTCTGTGGTGCTGCTGCAGCCGATAGAGTTTTAGGTAGCAGGGGGGGAAGAACTCGCTTCAACCATAGATCCAATATTAAATAGGATTTCATGTTTCATGTAATATAAAATCTATGGCTCCAACTCGCTAATTGGACTGCTGTATCCATTTTGCATGAGCTACACATTGCTCCTTTAAAGGTATACTATGAAGAATTTTCCTGAATAACAGTATATGGATGAGAGATGCCATATGTCATATACCTACGTTTGGTTTAAACGAAACAGTCAGTATGTGCGTCTGTGGCACACACTTTATTACAGGTTAGTTAATGGTGTTATTCAGTAAATGAAATGTGTGACGATTGTGCCTGTAGATCAGAGTGAGTCAGAAAAAAAGTCCTAGTGATGGTGCAAGTAATTTTTTTACTGTGACAAAAATATGGTCCAACCATAAAGCACCAGCTTTTAGAATTAAGTTTGGTTCAACAGTGAGTTCACTTGAAAAACCGCCGGGAGCAGAGGGTATTTTAACGTTAATAATTCACGTGAATTGAGCTGACCCGCCTTTCAATAATGAGCCTTGTAATGAACCATGAAAAAACGAACAGTTTTCTCTGATTTGAAATGCAGGGGACGTGTCCGCTCCACCGTGTCAAACACCGCTAGCCAGAGGACGGTGACAGGATGGATTTCTGAAGAAGTGAGCTGAAGTGAACTGCTGGGCTTTCAGCACTACATAGTTCTCAGTGCTTTCACATGTTTTCAGCAACTATGTTCTAACGTGTAATCTGTTCAGCAGAAAACTTTAAATCCCCTGGTCTTTTCCCTATCCATCAATAAAAAGTGTACTTTTACTTTCTTAATAGTACTGCCCTCTTACTTTTATGGTGCGCCAATATCTTGTTTCAACAATGAAAGACATCAAACGCAGGACAGAGGAAACACTCACTATATTGTTCCACTGTGACAGTAAGATCCATTTAGCAGACTACTGGTTTCAGCTCATCATTTCAGATTGCAGATCACTGAGTCACTCTGGCTCTCAGGTTGCTCAATACGATAAATAAAGTTGAACTGTAAATTGTTCCATATGAGATCAATTGTAATGTATTGTACAATCCATTAGTTGCAGTGATTTGGGCCTTTGGTGGCTGTGGTTGGTTTCCGCCTTGTGCATCTCCCCCTATTGTTCAGATTGGCCGAGTTCCAAAAGTTATTAGGATAATGTGTGGGGGCGTTTTCATGGCTGTCAGGGAAACGTGTTCTGTGGTGCCTTTCGAATGCAACGCGAGGTAGTCGGAGGTTGAACCAAAGACAGACAGAGCAAGCTAACTGTGGAAGTGGGGATGGTCAAGCTGGCTGTTCAAGGAGCAAATGCCCATGGGGGATTTGCTGCCTGAACAGTCCCAACACAACACTGCACAGCAGCTGACTTTGAACCAAGTCATGAAAATTGATGGTTGCATGGCACACTATTGTGCTTGAACTGTATCACTGTGATACTATAAAGCCTGACACATTAAAAACAACACAAGTTGGCTCAGTGTATTCCAGTGTCGTCTGCTGCAAGAGAATATGAGAAAATCAGCTGAAGAGTTTTCTCACAAAATTGTTTTTTTCATACATTACAATTTGATGCATTGATACTTTTCATGTCTAGTCTCAAAAGCACTTTTGTGTTTCTTTAAGAGCTGCTTACAGTGGGGATGAGACCATAGTCACCACCACCATATGCAATAACTAAACTTGCCTTTTGATCATACACACGCATGGTTTAGAAGCTTTAGTAAGTCTACACAGTTCTTATGGATCAGCAAAAGCTACTGGATTCAAAGATGCTCGACATGGAATTTACCAGGGATGAAAAGAGAGCTAGAATATTTTACTCGAGTAAAAGTACTACAAAATATTTATTCATTATGTATTTATTTTATGTTTTTAAGTACAAGCAAAATTACTAATGTATAAAAGTAATTAGATAAAAATTAAAAGTAGGTCAGTTAAAAATTATCCAGAGTAAATGTTAAAAGGGAAAGGAAGGAGGGGTTGGAGGAAGGGTAAAGAAACAAATGTATATGATGATGATGTTATATGATAGATCTCTTAAATTAAAGAACACATTTAGGCTACAAAATAAAGTGCATTAACATGTCAACTTATACACATCACACCACAGAGCTCTTGTGTCTGAACCAGTGTTTTTCAAAGTGGGAGGCGGGCCTCTCCTTTTGATGTTACGCTGTCAAAAGGAGATCACATAGAAAAGCCTAAATGTGGTTGATTTGGTTAAAGAGATACAGTACTGGGGAATTTTCTCATAGTCAAAAAAACCTAATAAATGCTTTTGGAGAGACCTTTTTTGGTATCTGGTGGAGTCTGAAGTCATGGAAATCAGCAACATTAGGCTATTCTGGCTGGGGTGAAACTATGACAGTAAACTAAGCTTTGTGTGAGGGGAGGCCCCTCGTCTAAACTAACATACTGTTTACTCCTCTTCTACAGACTGCACTGCAGCCTGTGCATAAGACTGATTATCAATTATACAACCTTCCTCCTCAGTGTAGCCTTAGTGGAATGTAACAATGAAAAAAAGCTATGTGCACCAAGACAGGTGCAACAATAATTAATAGGCAAAATAAATAAATAAATCACATACCATCATAAATCATCACCCAGGCAGACAATACAGACATATAGGCCAATAAATAATAGAAACTCCACCGTGCTTGCTGCCACAAACACACACACTTCAGCAGAAAGAGAGCTGCACAGTTTTTGTACAACATGTAGCGCATGCGGAAAACAACGGCTTGCAACGTTGACATTCTCCTCAAAGAGAGAGAGAGAGTTATAGCCAGTGGTGAATTTGTGGCCCACCTGTCTGAAAGTCATTCTGTGAGCCTTGAGCAGAGCAAAGCCCTCCACAATCTGCTCCAGGTTCAACTTCTTTGATTTTGATCTTTGATCGTTCTCACTGTGTAACCAGTCCACTCAGCCTCTCCGTCCCGCCGCACTCCTCATAGCTTTCACACATTTTGAGTTGAAAGTGCACTCAGCAGTCACTGTGACAGACCCTTTTTCACACCAGCCATATTGTAGGACCCTGGATCTGACTGCCATGAATACAATGGAACCTTAATTAGCATCATTAGGTGTTTTTCGCACCGCAGGAACTTTTCCATAGTTCTAAGAACAGTTGGGGATCCCCCCTTATTTTATTGGTTCTGCACTGCAGGAACTATGAATGATTGTAGAATACAGTTTTGAGGAAGGTTTTTTTTCCATTTATTTATTTATTTCCATTTTTTATGGTGTTACTACAATGAAGGATAATTGGACAATAGTGCCACCAAAGATTAATTGAAAACACCTATGTGGGTGTTCACAGGCTTTAAACCAATAATTAATCATTCCAAGGTACAATAATGCTGACCATAATGAGTTCATTCTTTATCATACTGCATTGTTTTATTGTTCACAAACTGTTAAACCAGGCCTGGTTATGCCTGCACCTTTCACAAACCCCCCCTGACTCTCAGCCAGTGAACCTTTACATTTAGAACACGTATGTTTCCCAGAGTGTCAGCTGAGTGCAGAGTGTCACCTCTCTGGAGCTCTGCCCTCTTGGGGCCACAGGCACACAAGCAGCTTCTCCTCTGATGCAGCTGCTGATGTGGCTCCTTTTTGTTCCATTCTCAGATGGTTTTGACCGCTATTCTGTAATGGATCGAACCCATTACTTCCACCCCTGCAATTATTAACTTGAGTTGTCAATATAGTATAGTAAGACGTCCCGTGAAATAGGCTGTAGTATTTGTTTTGTGGTACCTACATTTTGAAAAATGTCATGTCATCCACCCCGTGTGTAGAGAGATCGCTCTGTCACACCACCAGTTTGAGGGCGGAGGTCACTGGTCATCAACCTGAAATGTTGACATACAGCTGCGTTCTGTTCTACACTGTGCATAAACAGTACTTTCTACTCCTTACTCCCTTCTCAGGGACTGCCAGTTAAGGGAAATTACTTCAACAAAATTTCTCCATTCTGAACACCCAGTAACATCAAGAACGCAGACATCACCCCACTGTGCCTTAAACTAACATAAAACACCTGGATACCTTTTGCTGCAACTGCAGGAAATTTTCCATCTAATCCATTTTCCATTCTAATGAATTGTTTGTAACTTGTGAATTAATGTGATTTGATTCATTTACAAGATGGTCATCGGTGTCATTCCAAAAGAAATTATTATATTATATTATATTATATTATATTATATTATATTATATTATATTATATTATATTATATCAATTTCCTCTGAAATTGTGATTGCTATACACAATGCTATAAGTGGAAATGAGACAGACTCCTCTGTGAGCTCCATTGTTTGTTTTGGTGCAATGACTGCTGGGTAATCTTGCTTGTCCACTTCCAGGAAAGTGATGAACCATTGTTCACTACATAGTTCACAGTTACCTTTGAATTATTATTATATTTGCTCCTTACCATTTGGAATCTTACTTAACATGGCTGAATACCTTTGCAGCACACTTCACAGGGAACTTCACAGGGCGATCGGAGCGCCCTCTTTGTCTCTTTGCAAGGCAGGAAGTATTTTCTGGATCCTACAGGGGATGGACACTATAACAATAATAATCTAATTTATTTAGAGATCACTTTTCGAAATCGACGGTACAAGTGCATCACAAAGGACGCTAAATAAAATGTCGCGTTACCAAACGCTTCACAAGGGCAGCAAAATAAAACAGATGAAGTAAAATCATTAGGTTTGAAAAGAAAACAGATAAAACAATTTGGTATCTAAAAATCATACAGTGCACAAGGCAGGAGTAGGAAAATAAAAGCATTTTAACAAAAATAAAAAATAATTCAAAAACAGTCAAAATTCAGGTGAAATCAGTTTAAGGTTTTGTGATAAAAGTATGTTTTAAGAAGATATTTAAAGAAGATCACTGACTCAGCCAACCCTGACTACAAAAACTCAGAAACAGACAAAAGACCCGAGGATGTCAAGGTGTACTGTGTACCATTGTGTAAGGTATGTAGAGGCAGATATAGTGAATACCTGTGCAAAACAAACAAAACCATGCTACAGTATGAATTCTACCATTGCAAAGCAAAGAGGATTATTTGAAAAAATATTTATAACTTCTATTATATGGCTTCTTTCAAGCTTATGTTACTGTGGCTTTCCGGATCAAAACTGTTCTTTACATCTCAAACTGTACCATACCTCTTGGGACACTTTTGAAGTACTTGTGCAAAGGACTCTTGAAATCAAAGCTAGACATCACAAGATGTCTCCTCTCAATAGATGTAGTTTTCTCTCCCGGAGATGAGTGGTGTTGTCAATGTATTACTATCACTTTATTCTCTCGCAGTGGAAACGCTGCTTCCTCTGTAAACCTTCACGCTCCACAAAACACCATTGAACTCCTGACACACCTTGGTAGAGTGGACAGAGAAGGGCCCAATCCTTCCAACTCCATTTAAATGCTTTCAAGGTGAAAAAGGCCCCATTCAGCTTCTGCAAGTGGAAGAGGTACTTTGGAGGACACTAGTGAGATATCTCTCCAGCGACACAGGCGTGGAGGAGAAAGAAAGGGCTCGTGTTTAATCAAGCGCAAGGACATTTACACCATTTGTTTTTCCTCTGGATGAGCACAGGGAAAAAATAGAAAAACAAGGATGAAAATGCTGAAAGCAATATGAAGGAGAAACCCCAGGAAGCACTGTGCTCTTAACATTTTCAAAATGGCAGATAATAGACTTCTCCCATGCGTGTAAACATTGCATTTCCATAGAAATGGCCTCTTTCCGCGTCTCAAATAGGTAGTCATGGGTGAGGGAGTTATGTAGCACTCACCTCTTAATCTCGTTAGATGTTTCTAAAACGGTACAGGTTCTCTAGACTAAAAAGAAAAGGAAAAAAAAAAGTAAGACAGACAAACAGTGGCCATTTGAATACTGCTTCAAACAGCGAGGCACTTTCAATCAATCAGATATGATTTATTTTAATATAATTGTTCTGTTGATGAGGCTGACAACAGGCTACAGGCATGATGCCACGTTTAAATGACTTCCTTTCATTTGAACATATTTACTATTTTTACCTTTTTAGAAGTTGGTTTAAATAACCTGCAATATGAAGTCAAGAAAAAATTTTTTTTTTTTTTAACATGTCCACTCATGTGGACAGCATGTATTTGAGTTTTCACCAGAAGAGAAATGTATTTAACAAAACCAATGAATAAAATTATATATTCTATATATTTGAGTATAAAATAATATATTTTGTAACGATGGTAATGTTTTTGCACATTTTAATACTTTCTAATACTGTTCAATGAAAAAAATGTTGAACCTCTCTGACGACTTCTCAGCCTCTCTCCTCTCTCATTCAGCTCCTCGCTCTCGACTCCTCAGCCCCTCACTACCTCCCCCTGCTGAACTGTTTTTTTTTCAATGAGCATGTTCTAAAACAACAACAACAACAACAACAAAAAAAGAAAAAAAGAAAAATATTATCCATGGCTTTCCATTTTACTGACTTGTAAAAAGTCTACAAAGTCACAACAGACTGCATGCAGATGTACTTTGTTTTGCTGCACTTGACCTCTACAAAATGTAAAGACGCTAATTGTTACTCACATAGTGGAACCAGAGGTGTCACAGTTTATACAGGTATTGACAGTAACCATGATATTTGATACTGTGACAACTTATTCACAGTCATAAAGGTTACTGCAGATGAAGGGTTATCAAGAATAAAGTTACACCAATAGTAGCAACTGTGGTTGAAATACAGCACAATGCAATGCATGATGTTTAATTTTGGACATTGTAACAAATTGTATTACTCCTTAGTTGTAACTTGATTTTACCAAATTGTGTTTATCTGCAAGAGTCTCCTCTTTAAAAAGGACCGGCCAGATATTCCTGATTTGCTCAGTGTTTCTGGCTTCCTGTCAGCCATCTTGCGTTGCGTCTCGGGACATTTGCGTTGCGCTTACAACAGCTGGCCAGTGAATGGCAGTGTATGGGGTTTTGCACTCGTGTCCACTGTGATGGCTGATGTGCAACTATACCATTAAAAAAAGCACGTCCATGAAAACAGCTTTTGCATAGCTGCCTGGATGCACGATATAGATTTTCTTTCAACCAATAAGATAACCAATAATCAATTTTAAAAAGTTCATACAACCTGTAGTTTATGCACACCTCAGAGTATCTAGTGAAGAACATGAAAAAGCTTAACAAGCGAGCTTTGCTTTTATAGAGCATTTTCCCAAAGAATTCAAATTAAATGCTTGAAAATAATCAATTAAATCAGATATTAATATAGCCAATGTTTATTGGCTAACATACTACCAGTACTGATATAGACTGATGTAGGTATGATGGGCCAATATCGGCCAATAATTTACCATCTTTTCACTGTGCAATATACAATATATGTACAATATATCTACAGGATCAGAAAAATATTACAATTACCCAAAACTTCCAGATGTCTGAACTGTCTCTTTGACCCGATCACACACATTCAGGCTATGTGAAATAATTTATTAACTCGTGTAATTTTTTTTTTCACTTCCATGCACTGAGCCTCGACTGTTTGGACCTCCTCTGTCCTACTTCTGTACAATATGAATAATTCATTTAAATGCACACAAGCCTAAGTATTACGTCATTTTCAAATTGGAGTGCATTTCGAAATATGTTTTAATGTTAATTATAGTACATCAGCCAAACCTACATCCTCAAACTGAGACTAAAGGAGTATTTTGTTTGAATCATCAAGTTCGGATATTATTCTGTTGTCCTGTGTCGATAGAGAGTAAAAAGAAAATGAACATAGTTTTATTTGATTTCATTATTCATCATCCATTTTCCACATTTAGACAAAATATTTTTTTCTGAGGATAATTCAAATTAGTGACGGCAATTATTCTCATTAGTACAGTAAGCCATTTCAAGTTTGTGTTTTTCATCAAAACCTAGTAAAAACAGTGCTGTTCTGATTATATTTATTAATATATATAGGCCAGAGCCAAATATAATGAAAGTTATGTAGTAATAATCTGAGAAATGAATACTACACATTGTGTCTCATTTCACAGTAGTATAGGTGTGAGACTGTCTGTGTAGGCACAGTCTTGAGAAAATAATAACTCAAGAACAATACATGCCAGAAACCTAATACATACACCACAGGTTCCCCCTAGAAACCTGTCGTGCACTAGTAGATGATCTGATTAGATTTTGGAGGTCTTTTGCCGCATAAATTTGCATTTCTGTGAGGGAAAATACATTCATTTTCGACTACTGTCAGGCTCAGGCAGCACCTCTGTTTCTGTTCACTCCTGGATAAATATTGGGCTGCTCCATTAACGGGGTCCTGTGATCCAAGCAGAGGAGTTCAGGTGGGTCAGAGAGTGGGAGAAGGGACAGTGAGCTTGACCGCCGATTTTGTGCATCACTTCAAACTCTGTGTTTTCTGGTCAGTCTTCCGTGTGTCCCTGGCCTATGGTCATGAGGTTTCTGGGTAGTGACCGTAAGAATGAGATTGTGGATACAAGTGACCGAAGGTTTCTGGCCTCCCACTGCGTGACACAGCGAGGGAATTACTGATCCAAAAGGACCTTGGTATCATTGCTGCTCCTTCACATTGGCAGTAACTGCTGAGGTAGTTCAGGCTGCACCCAGGGGCCCTGCTAAATCCAGGAGGAAATGTAGAGAAAATATTTTTCTTTTAAGATACTCCTTCATAGCAGTGGCATGTTGTTATTATCCACAGTGATTTACCTCCTTAACTTATGAAAAAAACATGAGATATGATACACAATACACTATCAAACCTCCGCCATCATTGTTGTTTATATTTCAGCTGTGATCATTCGGTAACACTTGAGGGGTTGTGTATATAAGACTGTCATGACACTGTCATAACCATGTCATGACACCTGTCATGAACATAAAGGAGTCTTTATGAATGTTTATGACTGACTGTTATCATTTATGTCATTTTTAATGCAAAGTTGACATTGTTTAAGATGTTTTTGTTATGACAATTTGACATTAACCGAGACAAAAACGGTCTTTGTCATGGAAACTTGACATTATCAAACTTAAAGACACTGTCTAGCTTTATGTTTTAAGATTACATTAAAATGTCATAAGTGGTTGGTTATGAGACTGGCTGTCAGGAGACTAATGTAAGCGTGTTGTGAATATTGTCTTTGGCATCAAGTAAAGTGGTACATTTTGAAAATGTCATAAAGATGTCATTAAATGTTACAAGGCCAGTTTGACGACAGAGCAAGGTGATTTACAGAGTTACCTGATGGACAGATAGCAGTTAGCTATTTTACTGTTTGCTAAAGTAGGTTAACCGCTTTTACCTGAACTGTGGTTCATGTCAGCTATTTAGCTCAGTTATCTGAACTAGCCACGGTCCTGCCCCTTTTGGCACCTCAGTCAACTTTCAGCTTTTCCATAGGCAAGGCTATTTAGATATGCTATGTGCTGGTCTATATTGAAAGGAAAACCAGATTTTGAAGATAGTTCAAAGAGATTGCAGGTGACCTATAAAAGCCACATAGTTAAGTCAACCAATGTTAGCTACCTAGCTAACAAATCTAGCTAGCTAGTTGTAACTAGTGTTTTGCTCTAGCAAAACTAGCTAACAAGCGAGCTAATCTACATCAGTAATTAGCTAGCTAGTTAACTAGCATTTTACTAACATTAACTAACTTAAGGAGCCAATATGTCACTTTTATAGGTGCCCCCAGCAACATCTTTTAACCATCTTCAAAATGTTTCTTTTCAGCATAGATGAGCCTAGCACATTGCATAAATACAGGAAACAGAAAAGTAGAAAGTTGACAGAGTACCAGGCTTGCTCAGTTGTTATTGGCACAGTGCAAAAAGGGGCAGGATTTAGGAGCGGGCAATTAACTGCTTCATCCCTGGGTTGACATGGCCAAACCCAGCAAGAAAACCACCTGAGCACTGTATTTCCTGTTGTCAAACTGGCCACCGTTGGTCTTTGTACACTGTCATAGGTTTGAGGGAGCTCAATCATTTTAAAGCAATGAAAATGTACAGAACAGAGCTGTTTATCTAGCAGCAGTAAGAGGGTTCCTGTCACCTGGTTGTCTCTTTCACCTGATTTTCTCAGAGGTGTCAAAATAAGATATATTAGACCAAGAGGGAGCCCCAGTATGAACCTAATATGAATTATCTGACATCACACACACTTTCACCAGAGAAAGGTTTATGTAACTGATGGCTTTGGCTGTGGCTTAGTCGACTCCAATGACCTATCAGAAAATGTTTTACAGTTTGTACATCTTGAGTTCATACTTGCCTTTTTAAAAATAGCATCTTAGAACAACAGACACAGTAAGCCCTGACATAACTGTAGTTGAGGCATTACATTAGAGTCAGCCTTATCCCTCGTGATGACAGTAACATAAAAATGAGATGGAGCTTAGCTTG